>JAWPHD010012258.1:0-77185 GCA_037043455.1 Cyrtodaria siliqua
GTTCCCGGGGCGAAGCCAAATTTGACCCGGGGTCACCATTTGAACAAACTTGGCATGGAATATAGGCTAATACTACATGCAAAATATAAGACCTATAGCTATTGTAGTCTCTGAGATGTTTTACTATACTGTCTTAACGTCTCGTATATAAATCTATGTGAAACTGTGAGCCCTCGGCCGGGAACCAGATTTCAACACACTTGATAAGAGGAACATAGGCTGATTCTTCATGATTACAGAAGCCAGTTCTGCTTTACACTCTAATGTTATCATACGCCGGCGTCACCATTTTAGGGATCTGCACGGATATAAGATATCGGATGATAAATAGCTTGAAAAGTAGGAATTGCATTAATATAACGGTGATTATGAGATTACATTTTAATTTACAGAAGCTTTGTATGTTTGGAATTGACATTAATCAAGGTTTTATCCGAATTCCATATTTTTTTCCAAAAATATTGATTTATCTCAAAAATAATCACAAACTATTGCCAGCTGATAGGTGAATGAGTCTCCTGTGTATATTGTGGCAGATGGGAGAATTATTCATGTAGATATTGATAGGCAATCAGGTACTCTCTCCACACCGAAACATAATTCGATTTTGGTTTGCTATTAATTACGATTATGATTTCAAAGAGAAAACATGTAAAAGCCATTGCCGCAAACATGGCAAGGAATGTCAACGGCTTTCGCTTTTTGTTTTCTATAAATCAAATCACCGTCATAGACACAAGAAAAATCGAAAAAGCTTCTATGGTGATGTGATTTACAAACTTCGTAAGATCTTTTGATCATGATCACTTTTCATACGATCTTTGTTAAACTAGTTAAAAGGTTTATCAAAAGAGGTTATGACCCTTTCATTTTGCAACGCACTGCATGCTTGGTGATGGACCCTTTTACAGTTCGCCACTATGCTTTCCTCTTAATTATGCGATGATCGGAGAGGCTACCTAAAGCCCAAAAAGGACAGTGACGTTTGATGTTTGTCTTCAATCTTGCCCGATAATTGATATCGCAGCGGTAGGCCTGGTAATTGAAACTGCATTGGTAGGTTTGGTAATTGGTAACGCAGTTGTAGTCCGGGTTATCGGTACTTCAGTTGTAGTCCGGGGTAATTGATACCGCAGTTATAGTCCGGGTTATTGATACCGCAGTGGTAGTCCGGGTAATTGATACCGCTGTGGTCAGTCGGGTAATTGATACCGCAGTGGTCGGTCCGGTAATTGATGCCGCAGTGGTAGGCCGGTAGTCGATTTCGACACTGGTAGCCGTGGTAATTGATACCGCAGTGGTAGTATTCGTATTGATACCACAGTGGTTGCCCTGATAACCATGAGGATAACCGTGTGGTAGGCCTGTTAATTGATACCGCAGTCGTAGGCCTGGTAAGTGGTACCGCAAGGGGTTGGCCTTGTAATTGATACTACAATACTAATAGTTGATTCTCGCAGGTTACTTAACATGACAGTCATGAGGTATGGCATAGAGATGAGATCGTCAATGGCTCGTATACATGGAGGTAGTTAGTATGAACAATATGATTATTAGACATTTAAAACAAGGGAAGTGACTTGACTGTAGTGGTATTGGGAGGTGCGTAAATTCTAGTCTTATTTAATACAGCCTGGTTCATCTTTAGTTCATTTGCACAACACTGTCGATGGAGAGTAAGTTACAACCACCCTCTCGTAGACTCAGTTTTGTCCAAATCTCATAATGACACATACGTATACAGTGTTACTTGATCTATTCAATATTTGCTTTACAAATTCACACGCTTTTCTGAATTCATTCTTGTTTGTTGAATTCGATAATGTTGTAAAATGTATGTATATTCGGCTTTTTATAGTAGTTTTTTTTCAAAAATTTCTTTCGTAACGTACTAAGTGTTTTACATGTTAAAAGGTAATGGTATTCATCTCCTATATCTTCATTACATAAAGTACAATCTCTGTTATTATGCACAATTGTATATTCCAGCGTCCAGTTTCAATTGGTAACTTATGGTTTCTTGTTCTAAACTTTACCATATACTTGAGTAGTTTACCGGGTGTATCTGTCAAGTATCTCTCTAAGCCAAATTTAGTTTTAAATAATCTAATCTGTATATATAGTAACTACTAGAGTTTTCAACTGTTTCATACTATTTGTTTAAAAATAGATCTTCGAGGTTTTGATGCGCAGATGCAATCAACCACTTACTATTTTGAAAGTCTTGCGATTCCCAGATGCCACTAAAACCACATTTAATTAAGATTTCTTTGATAAATTTAAGCCATTTAAATTTGTTTTTCTTTGTACTTTTTGCTATATGTGTATAAGCTATGCCATACTATGTACACATCAGCTGAGGGTTTGTTACTTTCTGGTGACACTACCTTTGACCAAAATGATAACATTTTCGTGTAAATATCAGTTCAGATTGGCAAAGTACCGGTTTCGCCAGACACCATACAATTTGGTGTAGATGTTTTTATATTTAAGACGTGTTTTAAAAAATTTAATTGCACTCTTTCTATTATTTCTAAATCACCAAACCCCCAGATATTACACCCATATAACAAAATAGGTTTAACTGTTTTATGAAGATCTCAATTTGTAAATCGATTGGCAGACAAAGATGCTTTGCTTTCAGTAGGCTGTAGAGAGCTCTAGTGAAATACTGCACTGGTAGATCTGGAAACTAATAGAGCATGGCTAGTCCTGGTAATTGATACCGCAGTCGTAGGCCATGCAATTGGTACCGCCAGGGGTTGTCCTTGTATTTGATACAGCAGTGATAGATCTGAAAATTGATACAGCATGGGTAGTACTGGTAATTGATACCGCTGTTATTGGCCTGGTAGTTGATAGAATATAGGTACGCCTGATAATTGATACGACAGTAGTACGTTTGTTATTAATACCACAGTGGTAGTCCTGGTAATTGATACCATAGAGCTAGACCTGGTAATTCATATAGCAGGAATAAACCAGGTAACTGATACCGCAATCCTACATTGTCTGTTAACATTGTTATTGAACGGGTTATAAGATACCTTTCAAGACCTCTGACGTCATTTCCTTCAACAATTAGGACGTCATTTTAAACGAATTTAACCTTCAAAAAACATCCAAAATAAAACTAATGACACCTCTCGGTATCTGAATGACATATTGAACATTGACAACCCTTTCTTTCCAGCTATGGTTAATAATATGTATCCTTAAGAACTTCAGCTTAACAAAGCTAATATATCTGATAAAAACTCTTCTTTTCTTGATTTAGATCTCTCGATTGAAAAGGGTCAAATAATTAGCACAATCTATGACAAGGGAGATGATTTTAATTTTGACATTGTTAATTATCCCCATTTGGATGGGGATGTTCCCCGAGTAACTTCTTATGGGGTGTATGTGTCTCAACTTATTCGTTTTTCAAGCGCTTGTACTCGAGTTGAGGACTTTAATATTCGTAATCTTTGTATAACTAAAAAGCTACTCCATCAGGGTTACCGTTACGGAATGATAAAATCCGAATTGGAATCACTAGGTCTGAATTTAAAACGACGCTTATGGGAAAATACACGTAAAATGATTAAAACTCAAGATATAGTAAATATAAGAAAATCGTGGGCCTGACCTTTACAAAGATACTAAAACGCGACCTATCTATACGAGATAAGTATCGGGGTTAACGATTACGTGGTCTCATTTACGGTTTTTCGATTCTCTACTTCCCGTACGTTGATTGACTTTACAAAGTCGGCATTAATACTCCTCTCTCCGAGACTTATGCAACGACATCAATCCTGGCTATTTTGATTCAAGAATCAGGGAGATAGGCTTAACAAAATATTTTTGTGGGCGTGGCCTCACGTGTTGGTCACGTGACTAATTATCAACGTCTATATCTCCGTAACGGTAACAGGTAGACTTATAAAAGTATATATATTTTTTGAAATCCTCTCGTCGAGATCTATCCTAAGGTACCTGTGGCGAGGCCCTGGAATGAGTGGAAAAGTGTTGTCGTCACTTCGGGTCGCCATATTGTTTTTCAAAATCTTCTCGTTAAGCCATTTCCGAAAATATATAGTTTCTCTAGGTGCCGAATCGAAAGTGGTTGACCTAATTTTCATGATCTACTTCCGGCACAAACCCCGAACCGTAGGGTATATGAAACCTGGATATGGACCAAGACGTCGATGAATAATAATTGAACTTAGACCATGACGTGGATGACTTAAACACGGATTTATCCAGCACCACTTGGTCCTAAAACAAGGTGTGAATGTATGAGACGTATAATCACAATGTCAAAACATGCTCATTTCGGGATTGGTCATGTTCCATTTTTAACCAGTTTAGCAACCATGATCACCATGCAAGGGGTAGTATATGCCGTTCGCTGTTCATGTACATATTTTTGCCTTTCATAAACAATTTAACGCTGTTGTGATATTGAACATAAAACGACCTCGTATTGTGATTGATTGCATTCAGTCTATTTTAAACCTATGTTTCGTGTTATATGTTACAAGATAAACTAGGTTTTCCCCTATAGTATGCTCCCATCACCGAGTGGTGAGGGTGCATATAGCGTTAGCCATGTCCGTCCCGTCTGTCTGAGTGTCCGTCCGCCCGTCCCGAAAAGGACGTGTGTCTATCTCTTCCCACAGTTTTAACCGATTGTTTCGAAACTTTTCACAATGCTTACATATGATGTCAAGATATGCGTATCGATTCGGCGTCAAAATGAAACTACTTGTATACGTTACAGTCCTTTCCGTAAAACTGATTATTTTCAAGGGGGGCATGCGTGTTCATGGACACATTTCAATATTATATAGGAATATATATCACGTTCGGTGGTGCTACATAAAATAATTTTGTTAGTGTTTATTTACAGATAAGCTATAATGGGTATTAATTAACTAAACTGTATTAATCACCGGACGTTTACTGCGTGCAGGCTATTAATTAACAACTAAGTATGCGTTATTGCGTGCAGGCGGTTAATTTTAACGACTAAGTATGATATATATGTAAACTGGGTGTTCTGTTGTCATTTTGGCAAACCCAAAATGACAGCAGTATCCCACTACCAAATCATCAAAACTCCATCAAATAAAAACAACCTTAACATACCCAAATCAGCATGAAAATGCTGATTTTCTTGATTTATTAAAACTTTTTTAAAATGAAGGTAGTGAAGATTGCAAGTTTAAATTTTTTTTATAAGTTATCAAAATTATAAACTGTTTACTTAATACAAAACAAATTTGTCGATTTGTTATTAAAATTACATTCAATTAACAATTTTCTGACCTTGAATACAAAGGTGGTGGATCGTACTCATACACATTACTAAAACAATTTATTACACACATTTTAGATTTTTTTTGTAATGTTGCTGTCACAAAATGTCACGGGTAGAGCGTACTGGTCGTATATAGCTCTTGTATCGGTTACACCCAAAATCTATTGTTCGAGGTGAAACAATTTCACAATATTCATGATCTATTCATGTAACACGTAAAAGCGTGCACATTTTAAGTGGCCGCCAGAGAGGCCGTGTCATAAGTTTAGTTTTGTGCTAATGCATGTAAACGTATAGGTATATTTTCCTTAAACGGCAAAATTGTATAAGGGCCTCGCGTGTAGATTCAATACTGTAGATTTAGCCACGTTTGTCACGGACTGAACGGGGCAAATAATGATTTGGGCGTAATGTTTGCTATAAAACCCATTGTCTTCTAGCTTTCGCCGGGATAATCGATAGTACTTTGTTGGAACAGAGATTGGACGGCAAATTTCACAGGCAACATGTGGTTAGTAGTTTTATCAAACTTTTATCGTATATTTGTATTCAGTGGGCGGCGCCATCTTGCTTGGCGGTTACGACATCCGGTTAGCATTGATGTTTCTCAAACATAACTTTAGACTAGCATATGAGTTTGAAGTTACTTTATTAGATGTAATTATTGTAATTGATCATTAATTGTAAAACAATATTAATTTGATAACAGTGGATAATAGGTGCATTAATTAACGTTGGCGTATAACTCAGTGATTGTAATACACGATTGTTAACATTGCGTGCAAACATAACTCAGTGAGTGTAATATATGAGTTATTTGATCATGTTTATATTACATGTATTAGGGGCATTGATTAACAGCGACGTACATAGCGTATACATGGCGTTGTAGAATATGTATACATTGCTACTAAACATTAGTACAGCTTACATATATTGATTGAATAATGATTTGTTTGGGTAATGATAATTATACAAGATTGTTATGTGTGTCAACCGACATCTAAAACGTATGTATAATTACAGCCTAAGCCATCCAGGATATAAGCCATCCAGGATATAAGGATATAAGCCATCCAGGATATAAGGATATAAGCCATCCAGGATATAAGCCATCCAGGGTTGGAGTAAGCCATCTAGGTTTGGATATCCAGGAGTGGAGCTAAGCTTCCACGAATAACGTTACAAGCGGTGGAGACGGTCCCCGTACCTGCGCAGCCAGGTTTACTAACGACAACCCCCGGGACACAAGGTGGGCCCGTTACCAGTCCTCACTGGAGGAATATCATTCACAATCTCAGTGGAGATTAACTATCATTGCATCGCGTCATCAACCCTTACAGAAGGCATTTGATGACAATCATCCATTGAATTCGCGCATCATCATCTTCATGAGCTCTCGCGCATCACAGTTATCGCGCTAGATCAACATTGTTATAGCTTTAACAACACTTTAGTGTCTTAGACATTCAGTATTTATAACAATACTAAGAACGTCTTAAACGTTCAGGAGAACATTCTTTTCATAGTTCATTTGTGTATTCGCTTGTTTTTTTAGATAATTGTATATATATTAAACATATTTTAAAAGTTGCATTAAATTTATGTAAATGCATTCACCGTCATTGATTCTTTCCTGAGTTAGCCATACCACTAAGGTCATCCTGTGACAACTGGTTTTCAGAGTAGTGGGATTTTGGGCGACTACGGAGGGAAAGAATCAATAAGTGATCTTTATTATGATATACTAAATCTCTACTTATTATTTTAGAATTGTGTACCACCCTCTGATCCATCAGGGCGACTGTCGACGATCACGGCCACAGCTTGGAAGACAAGTCAAGACACGACAAGGGTAGGGTGAGTCCAAACTGTTGTTTTGTCCGTTCTTTCCTTGGCGCGAGGTCGCAGTGGTCTACACGAGTGGGTCTGAGGCACTTTTGCTCAATAATTTGGGTGTTTGTTTTTACCTCCCTGATATACACAAAGTATCCAATTAGGTTGGCGAACAAGACGTTCTACTCATGGTGTGACACTCGAGTATACTTATATTGATGGGAGAAGTAAATATACATGTACATGTTATACACATTTCGATGATTGTTTAAGGTTTATGTCCAATATCAAATTAAGATATTTTATGTAGTGCATATGTTTTGTGGAAGCTAGATACTATCTAAACATAATCGTTAGTAGTTAGCGCTAGTACAAATGTGTATGTAACTTGTCCTATGATGATGCCCAGGTATTTACTGAGGACACAGTGACTTACCATTAGTAGTTAGTTGAGTAGAAGGATTAGTGACTTGTGTATTGTAATTATTGTAGTTAGTAGCTCACAATGTCTATAACCATGACGTCCATAAAGGATCTTACGGAAATGGGTAAGGAGTTAGGGTATGCTGGAGAGGAGCTTAGAACCTTTGTTAAAGACGAACAGGCTAGGGAAAGGGAATTTAGACTTAAGGAAAGAGAATTAGAGAAAGATAGGCTAGAATTCGAAAGTAGATTAGCTACAGAGAAGCTAGAATTCGAAAGTAGATTAGCTAAAGAGAAGCTAGATGCTGATAAAGAGAGGTTAGAATTAGAAGGTAGGTTAGCTAAAGAGAAGCGAGATGAAGAAAGTAGACTAGCCACAGAGAAGCTAGAATTAGAAAGTAGATTAGCTAAAGAGAAGTTGGATGCTGATAAAGAGAATTTAGAATTCGAAAGTAGGTTAGCTAAAGAGAAGCGAGATGATGATAAAGAGAAGGTAGAATTAGAAAGTAGAATAGTAAAGGAGAAGCAAGAGTTAGAACATGAGAGGTTCGAAACAGATGGTAGACTAGCTAAGGCTAAGATGATAATGGAAAGGGAGCAAAAAGAGTTTGATCATAAGTTAGCTTTAGAGTTGGAAGCAGCTAAGACACATAGTAAGGAAAGTAAAACTGAAGGGAAAGATAGTTATTCTGGGAAGTTAAAAGGTTCGAAGTTACCATACTTTGATGCTGACAAAGATAACATGGACAGTTACTTGTTACGGTTCGAGCGTTATGCTGAGTTACAGGAATGGACCAAAGATAAGTGGGCAGTTCATTTAAGTGCGTTATTGAGAGGTAAGGCCTTAGATGTATTTTCTAGATTACCTAGTGTAGATGCTCTTGACTATGACAAGTTAAAGGAGGCTCTTTTAAAGAGATTTGAGTTAACTGAAGAAGGTTTTAGAAAGCGGTTTAGAGCTTGCTTGCCTGAGAAAGGCGAGTCATTTATTCAGTTCATTAGTAGATCTAGAAATTACTTAGATAGGTGGTTAGAGTTAGGGAAGGTAGCGCAGACTTATCAGGGCCTCATAGATTTCTTGTTGCGTGACCAGCTATTCAATGTTTGTAGTAGAGATCTGTTCTTATTTCTTAAAGAAAGAAAACTTACTAGTGTAGGAGAAATGGCAACACAAGCAGATCAGTTTGCCGAGGCTAGAGGTGGAGCTCATAATGTAGTGTCGAAAGACAGAACTTTTAGAGATAGGCAAGGGGACGATCATAAACAAAAAGGCCAGAGTGGAAACTATAGAGGTGGTGGTAGTTCGATGGGTGCTAGAGGAGGTAGCAATAGTGGTAACATAGGTAGACCTTTTATTCGTTGTCGTCACTGTAATGGGAATCATGCTTCACATGAGTGTAGGAAAGCGGTGAAAGTGTCCGCTGTCGTAGACAATTTTAGTGAAAATAGTAGAGTGGACAACAATGTAGGGAGTCAGAACCAAGGTTTTAACAACCCTTGGAATTTCGGTAGAGGTAGAGGTGGTCAAAACCGTGGTAGAGGTAGAGGTAGAGGTAGTAATAGTCCGGTTATTAAAACCGAGAGTAGTAGCTGTTGTGTAAAAGCGGATGGTGTAATGACGAAGATCGGAACATGTCTCTTTCCGTATGCAAATCTTCCAACGGCAGATGGTAGAGTGAATGGCACGGACGTAATTGTAATGAGGGATACAGGTTGTACAGGTGTGGTAGTTAGGCGTAGTTTAGTTACGGATGACCAGTTGGTAGGTAAACAGTCACCGTGTATGTTGTTAAATAAGTCGGTAGAGCACGTGCCAATAGCGAGAATAGATGTAGATACACCTTTCTTTAAAGGGACTACAGAGGCACTATGTATGGATGACCCGATGTATGATTTAACGATAGGGAACATAGATGGTTCAGCACTTCCGGTAATGTCCGATTTTAGAAGTAGCATAAGTAATGCCGTAGAGACTAGAGCGCAGGTTCAGAAGCAAGCTCAGGCTTATAGAAAATTAAAGGTTCCTGCAGCCGTAGGTGACATATCTAAAGCGGAGTTTATAGAAGCACAAACTCAAGACGAGTCATTAGGTCCTTGTAAGGTGAAGGCCAAGGATGGTGTAGTAAAGAAGTGTAAAGGGTCCGGTAGTTGTAAGTTTGTACATAAGAATAGGTTATTGTACAGAGAATTTGAAGATAGCGGTAGTAGACAGTTTCACCAATTAGTGGTACCTACCCAGTATAGAACGACAGTGCTTAAGGTAGCTCATGAGTCGATTATGGGAGGTCATTTAGGCGTAAAGAAAACGTCAGATAGAGTATTGGCAGAATTTTATTGGCCAGGCGTTAATGGAGATGTAACTAGGTATTGTAGGTCCTGCGATGTATGCCAAAGGACAGTACCAAAAGGTCGAGTAACCAAAGTACATTTAGGTCAGATGCCACTGATAGATACACCATTTAAGAGGGTAGCCGTAGACATAGTTGGACCAATTTTTCCAGTGTCGGATAGGAAAAATAGGTACATTTTAACCATGGTAGACTTTGCAACTAGGTATCCGGAGGCAGTCGCATTGCCCTCAATTGAAACTGAGAGAGTAGCTGAGGCATTAGTTGATATGTTCAGTAGGCTAGGTGTACCAGAGGAAATGCTGACTGATTGTGGGTCACAGTTTACGTCAGAACTTATGGCTGAAGTAAGCAGGTTATTGTCTTTGCGTCAAATCATGACAACACCATATCACCCTATGTGTAACGGGTTAGTCGAACGATTTAACGGGACGTTAAAGCAAATGTTACGGCGTATGTGTACCGAGAGACCCAAAGATTGGGACAAGTATCTCAATGCTTTATTGTTTGCATTTAGAGAGGTTCCACAAGAGAGTTTAGGATTTTCTCCGTTTGAGTTATTGTACGGTAGGTCAGTTAGAGGTCCCATGAGGATTCTTAGAGAGATGTGGGCAGGTGAAGTAGACAGTGATGAGGTTAAGACTACATATCAGTATGTTTTAGATCTGAAGGAGAAACTAGAGGAGACTTGTAAGATAGCTCAAAGTCAGTTAGTTAAGGCAAGTACCAAGTATAAACGGTACTATGACCAGAAAGCTAGAGCTAGGAAGTTTAAGATAGATGACCAGGTGTTACTGTTACTCCCGACCGACAATAACAAGTTGTTATTACAATGGAAAGGTCCGTTTTACGTTAGAGGGATAGTGAACACTATGGATTACCGTATCGAGATAAACGGAAAGTTAAAGACCTTTCATGCGAATATGCTGAAAGAGTATATCAGTAGAACCGATAATGTGCAACAAGGGGTATTAAATGTAGTTAATGTTGCAGTTATTGAGGATAGTGAGGAAGGCAGTAGTGAGGACACTAGTCCCACATATTCTCCCACTAGTGTAGGTAAGGAGACAGCAGCCGATGTAGACATATTGGGCATGCATAGTGTAGCAGAGAAACGAGAGGTAAGTCGTTTAGACTCTGAGTGTAGTACTGTTCGGTCCGATAAGTCGAGACCAACAGATGTAGTGCAGTGTAGCTTTAAGCACACTTTAGCAAAGCCGATTAGGGAAACGAGAAACCCTACTCCATTTCGCAAACAGTATACTGGTAATGCGATGGATGCAATGTGTAAAGTTGGAGTTCTTGTAGTGACAGGAAGTAGTGTTATTAACAACCGTAAAGTCGGTGTAATAGACCGTGGAAAGGACAATATTGGGGCAGACTATTTAAGTCGCCGCACATAATGACCGGTTTAATACAATAGTGTATTGCAGTGTATTGTACAATAGTAGTATATGTTACGACAGGGTAGTGTACAATTGTAGAATATTGTTGAAATTGTAATTACATATTATATTAGGTTATAACTGCAGTGGTAATAGTTAACATACTCAAGCGATTGAGCGATCAGCTTGTACGTTTTGTCGCTCGTTTGCTCAGAAGAATTAATAGTTTCTTAACGTGTAAATATTAATTATCATTTTGTTGAATTTTAAAAGTGTAGCACTTTCTTTAAGTGGGGAGATGTTGTCACAAAATGTCACGGGTAGAGCGTACTGGTCGTATATAGCTCTTGTATCGGTTACACCCAAAATCTATTGTTCGAGGTGAAACAATTTCACAATATTCATGATCTATTCATGTAACACGTAAAAGCGTGCACATTTTAAGTGGCCGCCAGAGAGGCCGTGTCATAAGTTTAGTTTTGTGCTAATGCATGTAAACGTATAGGTATATTTTCCTTAAACGGCAAAATTGTATAAGGGCCTCGCGTGTAGATTCAATACTGTAGATTTAGCCACGTTTGTCACGGACTGAACGGGGCAAATAATGATTTGGGCGTAATGTTTGCTATAAAACCCATTGTCTTCTAGCTTTCGCCGGGATAATCGATAGTACTTTGTTGGAACAGAGATTGGACGGCAAATTTCACAGGCAACATGTGGTTAGTAGTTTTATCAAACTTTTATCGTATATTTGTATTCAGTGGGCGGCGCCATCTTGCTTGGCGGTTACGACATCCGGTTAGCATTGATGTTTCTCAAACATAACTTTAGACTAGCATATGAGTTTGAAGTTACTTTATTAGATGTAATTATTGTAATTGATCATTAATTGTAAAACAATATTAATTTGATAACAGTGGATAATAGGTGCATTAATTAACGTTGGCGTATAACTCAGTGATTGTAATACACGATTGTTAACATTGCGTGCAAACATAACTCAGTGAGTGTAATATATGAGTTATTTGATCATGTTTATATTACATGTATTAGGGGCATTGATTAACAGCGACGTACATAGCGTATACATGGCGTTGTAGAATATGTATACATTGCTACTAAACATTAGTACAGCTTACATATATTGATTGAATAATGATTTGTTTGGGTAATGATAATTATACAAGATTGTTATGTGTGTCAACCGACATCTAAAACGTATGTATAATTACAGCCTAAGCCATCCAGGATATAAGCCATCCAGGATATAAGGATATAAGCCATCCAGGATATAAGGATATAAGCCATCCAGGATATAAGCCATCCAGGGTTGGAGTAAGCCATCTAGGTTTGGATATCCAGGAGTGGAGCTAAGCTTCCACGAATAACGTTACAAGCGGTGGAGACGGTCCCCGTACCTGCGCAGCCAGGTTTACTAACGACAACCCCCGGGACACAAGGTGGGCCCGTTACCAGTCCTCACTGGAGGAATATCATTCACAATCTCAGTGGAGATTAACTATCATTGCATCGCGTCATCAACCCTTACAGAAGGCATTTGATGACAATCATCCATTGAATTCGCGCATCATCATCTTCATGAGCTCTCGCGCATCACAGTTATCGCGCTAGATCAACATTGTTATAGCTTTAACAACACTTTAGTGTCTTAGACATTCAGTATTTATAACAATACTAAGAACGTCTTAAACGTTCAGGAGAACATTCTTTTCATAGTTCATTTGTGTATTCGCTTGTTTTTTTAGATAATTGTATATATATTAAACATATTTTAAAAGTTGCATTAAATTTATGTAAATGCATTCACCGTCATTGATTCTTTCCTGAGTTAGCCATACCACTAAGGTCATCCTGTGACAGTTGCCATTGCTTCCTTTCTTCCCTGCTCTACTAGTTCTTTTTTTTGAGCTTCACTTATTTTAGCCTTTTTTTGTTTGGTGTCTTCCTTTAAACTATAATATTTATTTAACTCGTCTAAAATCATCTTAAACTCTTGATCAGATATTTGTGCATCACTCAACGCTTTTGATATTAACTGCTTTATACTAT
Organism: Cyrtodaria siliqua; assembly: GCA_037043455.1. Classification (NCBI taxonomy): domain Eukaryota; kingdom Metazoa; phylum Mollusca; class Bivalvia; order Adapedonta; family Hiatellidae; genus Cyrtodaria; species Cyrtodaria siliqua. The sequence goes on from JAWPHD010012258.1 coordinate 13,371, forward strand.
TTAACTTAGCCTCTGCCAAAGTTTTTATTCATGATGTTTTTGATCTTTTACATTAAGCTTGCGTCTGATAAAATTAACACAAACACCTGTAGCTCCACATACTATTGCTGCTATTTCCAAAGGTAACAAAACTCCAATCCCAGCCATAATAACACCTGCTGATATCAAGGTAGTGTCAATTCCATCTGTAATATTAATACCACGTTTATATTTTTTATAAAGTGACTGACGTATATCTCGTTCTGTAATTAACTTTTTTTCAATTTCTGAAATCTTTTGTAATCTATAATTTTGTCCGTCTTCCACTGACAAATCAGGATATAAACTTGGTGCTGTTGGTTGCTTCGGCATTTTTTTTATTAATAAATAAAAAATTAAATTAATTCAATTAATAATGATGCCACCGTATTTACAGCTGTAGCGTTAGCAACCTTGCATACAAAGTTAACAACAGAACCAGCGCCAATCTCTAAAGGTTTATCAAAGTTATCATGATTGCGTGGAATGATGTGAAGCGTTATACCATAATTTGGTTGTTCAATACCATTGACAGAAACTATTACAGTTACGTCACCAACTAATCGTTCACATGCTAAACCTATTCACATAATCCGTCCACGGCGTGTCATTACATGCCCCACATTTTTTTCTGCCCTGCCGTTACCAAATGAGAGTATTCTGTTTGATACAAGTGGGCCCTTAGCCTCCGCAAATATTGTTATAATCCCATATTTAAGATTATCAACTCTATTTTTTAAATGATTAAACTGGTCAACAAAAGGCGCAATTCGCCTATATAAATTTTGAACATCATTTATCAAAGCCTCTAAGTCTTCTGTTTTTTTAGGTCTTGTTGGTCCATATATACTCATTGTTTTTTTTTATAAAAATATATTTTTTAAATAATTTCTAAAACACAACTCATAGGCAAACCGTGATTAAATATCTTGTTGCCATACTCATCTCTAACTTCTATTTTCAATTCAGTAATTGCACCATTCATAAGACAGTGATATTCAGGATAAAAACTTGTATATACTATATCTCCAAACTGCTTATTTACTACAGGTACAATAGTGCTTGGTTTACCATTGAAATAATTACTACTCGTATTAGCTTGTTCCAGATGAACATATAGCTGTTTATAAGGAGCTAAATTAATTGGGTAATCTCCTAAAGTAGTACCTGTCAACCATTTTCTGTCCTTGAATCCCAGCATTTTTGAAAGACCGCTTGACATTCGTGTCTCTATTGGCGTATGTATAATGGCTGTACCAATTTGGACAATACTGTCCAGGATAATATTTTCATTTAGCTTTTTAAAATCTTCTACCAAGTCTTGAAAGTTATAGAGCCCACCTGGTAAATGTTCTATTTTATCTGGGTTTCGTGTCTTTATGGTTTCATGAATAATATTATACCAACCGATAGTGTATGTAAAACTTTTTAATCCAACGCGCTTAGTTCCATCTCTATTATCGATATACTGTTGTAAATTAATAGAGTTGTCTATGTTTGAAATTGTATGAAACATTTTTTTTAAATATATATATATAAAAACACAAATAAAAATGATTTCTAAAGAATTCAAATATAACCCAGATGCTCAATATTTAAATACTTTCAGCAAGAAAGTAATAGATATAATAAATCAAAACATAGTCATTACATCAGACGGTAAAGACTTTAAAGCATCATTTCCCAATGTCTTTGAAAAATACAAACTTTCATACGTCAAATCAGATGCTATAGTCCAACGCTGGGAAACAGATTGGATGTTATTTTGGCAGAATCAGTTAAACTTTGCTATTTGGTGTGCGACAACTGGATGTGGCATTGATTTCAACAATCATCTAAAAGCTGATACTTTGGTTGGATCGTTATTTCGATTTCATGTCTATTACCAAGTCAGAAGAATATTATTTGAGATGAGTGTAGCAATGCCGCAAGACTCAAATTGGAATGCGTTTAATAACACATATAACCGAAACGCATACGAGAGAATATGCAAGGAGTTTAACGTTGACTTAAATTCAGACTGGAGACAGAAACAAAGCTATAATAATGGTCTAGGAACAATTTATAATTACTGGACAAATATTGGTTATCATCCTTTGGTAAATACTGTATACGACAACAAAACGATGAGTTTCACAGTCTATGAGAGTGATAAAACATATCACATTGATTACATTGCACAAGGATCTGAGGCTGACAATAGTTGGTCTACTTTTATACTAGATGATTCATCTGGATTTACAAGAGCAGGAGTAGAAAGAATCAATGACAGCATAAGAACATACTGCTGGGCAATCCTTGGCTCACAATCACAAACAAGAACAGAATTACTTGGAACTGGAACAGCATTTGATGCACAGAAACAATTTTTAGCAAATGTAGAGGACGCAATAAATAGCCCCATCAACTTGCCCAGTCAAATTTCAAGATATGAAAACACCCTAAAATATGCAAGAAGTAAAGTAAATTTTGTCTATGGAAGTGGATTGTATATGTCTCCGAGTGACATGGAATTAAGAATTGGAACAATACAAGACTACAATAATGAAATTGTAATAGCAACCGATGCACAAGCATTAGGATTGAACAATGATGTAAATGTAAAACCAGTGCCACCAAAAAATATTCAACCTTTTCAAGGCACCAAAACAAAGAAATTTTTACCGGAACATTCTGACTTTGATAAATCACCAATACATAAAACCGTGGAGCATAACTCACCAGAAATACAAAAAATAGCGATTGAACACGAAGATAACAAAACAACTATAATTGTTGGTACTATAGTAATAGGTCTTGCTGCATTACTTATTTATGAGATTTACTAAACCACTCTTTGGCTGCCACATATAACAACCCGGAAACAAACACAAGCAAAGCCCATAGATTGTTACCAAGCCAATTAATAACATTACCTGTTGCAGATAAAAGCCATGATACTATTGCACCAATAACTCCTGGAAGTGCTGCAGCAGCTTTACCAGCTAGGTTGGCAAGAAGTTTACCAAGATTAAATAGTTGTTTTTTTATCCAATCTTTTACACTTGATGGATCAGGCTTTGGAGTTGGAACAGGTGCAGTCCCTCCTCCTGTTGTAGGAATAATGGTATCAACTAATACCCCAATAATCATACCAAAGGCAGTCAAAATACTAACAATAGTAATACCTTGCTCTCTGAATAATGTTTTTATTCTCTCACCCAATGTTGTGTCTTTTTTTAACACCTTATTTATAGTTTCTTTTATCCTGTTTATTTGACTGCGTAATGCTTCTTTGTTTTCACTCGCCGCTTCAAGTCGTGAACTTCTTTCATCTTCTAAGTTTTTTATTCTGTCACGTATGCGCTCTTGTTGAAACTCATCCTCCTGCCCGGGGGTGCTAACCTGTTCTAATTTTTGTTTTTCTTTTGCTATATCTTTATCAAGCTCAGTGAGCTTTGAGAGATTATTAGTAAGTTATCCACGAAAGCTTTGCAATCTCTTATCTAAACCTCGTATCATTCGCAGTGTTAGATCTTCTGTTTGTGTTTGAACAGCAGTTTTAGGATGAGTTTCATCTATTATATCACTCAAATCACTCTCAATTGTATTGACAGCATCTACTGTATTTTGTACATCTTCAGTTGTTGAAAATGTTTGCATCGGTATATTTTCTTCTTCTTTTGTAAGGGTATCTCTTGTTTTTGTCAAGGATGCTAATTCTGCCCTACCATGAGCTATTCTTTCACGTGGGGCTAAATAATCATATATTTTTAAATTATTTTTTATGAAGTCAATGCCATATTTTCTACGTAGAGTGTCCAGCACATAAAACTTGATTGGTTCGTTTGGATTATATCCCTTATAATAGGTAAGTGGAACATTATCTATCCCCAACCGAACTGCATATAACAATATTCTACCGTTTTCATCATTAACCACTTTAAAATCATTTTTATAATCAATTCCGCTGATTTCAGCATTAACTTCAGTAAAAAATTGATCTACTAACCACTTATTTTGTGTAAGCTGTTCTTCTGTTTTATCTTCTCCTTCAAGCTGATCAATAAGCCTATTTTCATTTACAATTTGTCTCTGGAATTCTGGGTTAGGTTGTATAAAATCGTCTTCAAGTGCTTTATCCAAGTCTTCTTCAGTCATATCAAACGCAGGATGTTCAAATCCACCCTCAGCCATTGTTTATTTTATTTAATTTTAAAAAATATATTTAAAAAATAAAAACAATGTCAGCTTACGGAAACAAACTCAGCCCTCATAGAAAACTAAGAGAACCTCATGGTGTCAAAGGCATCCGCACAAGTGTAGTAATAACTAATAATCCCTCAACAATAGACCAAAACCAGCAACTGCTTGTGAGATTTCCAAATCTAAGTACTAATGATGTGATAGTTCCAGGTACTGCTCGTCTTGCCTTTGAAATAGAACTTAAAAGCAGAACAGACGCCAACGCTACTCTATTTCAAAATCTGGGTAGAACAATTGTAAAAAAAATGACAATAAGAATAAGTGGCAACGAAGTCATGTCAATAGATGACAGTGATATATATCATTGTTATGTAGATTTATGGAAAAGCCCTACTGAACGACAAAACATAGCTTACCAAGGTATTGGTAAACCAAACATGCTAAAACATAGAGTTAGCGCGGGAGATGCTTCCTCAGACACCGGAGATGAAGCTATAGCAGCAGCTTATGGAAATAGATTTTGTATTCCACTGGACTTTGAAATGTTAGAAAGTCATATGCCATTTTATCAAGCGGGGCTTGGTGATAGGTTAGAATATGAATTAACGTTTAACGATTATAACAAAGTTATCAAAAGCAGTGATGCTGATGCATCTTATATAATAAAAAATATCTGCTTGGAATTTGATATGGTTAGTGATGTTGAATTAGCCAGACAAATAAGACAGCAAATCAATGGTAAGATGTCATTTATGTATGATCGTATTTTGCGACATAGAAAAATAATAGCAAACAAATCTGATACTCTTTGGAACATCAACATTAATACACCAGCACGGAGCATGAAAGGTATTTTAATGCTGTTTGAAGACCCAGAAAGAACAAGCACAGAATCCTTTTACAACCCAAAGATTGAAAAGGTTGAAATGACAATAGAGGGATTACCAAATCAGGGGTATAGTCAGGGTATGAAGGCATATCAACATTGGGATGAAATCAACAAATATTTTGCTTTAACATCAAAAAGAAACAAAGAGACAGAAATAGCAGCAAGGGACTTAAACTTTACCAGTGTTTCTCTTGAGACCTATCTGACAAAATCATATGCTTTGTGGCTTGACCTTAGAACATGTAATGACAATTTATTACACGGCAGTGGAAGAAGAATAGAAAACGGTAGTGAAGGCATAACGATATTAATAAATAAAACAGCAGATGCAGATCAAACTTTAAATATTTATCTATATATAATACAAGATGCGCAAATCAATTTCGAAGATGGAAGATTCGACAAAGCAATATACTAGTTTGCAACAAAAATATCCTAAATATTCACACAGTGCCATTATTTGTAGGCAGACAGGCTGTGGTAAAACAGAGTTTGTTCTTGACATACTTGAACAAGAGTATGTTGGAGTTTTTAAACATATAATTATATTGTGTCCAACCATAGAGTGGAACGAGGCTTATAAAAATAGATCCTGGATAGGAGATGTGAAAAACCCTAAAGATAAAAAAATAATAATTGTCAATCCCGTGAGCAACGGTAAAGAAATGTTACAAGAACTGTTGCGTTTCTTTTTCAAACAATATGCTGGCCAGCCCACATTATACATTATTGACGATTGCTCAGCCACAAAAGAATTAACAAAGAAAAAAGATATGTTGTCAGAGTTGGCATTCTCTGGTCGTCACGCCAAACAATCAGTGTGGGTTATTTCACAGAGATATAATTCTGTATTGAAAGATTTGAGAGAGCAAGCAAAATGGTTGTGTATGTTTTACACCAAAGACAGAGATAGTTTTGAAAATTGTTTGAGAAAGAATGATGTTATTCCAACGTTGGAGGAGAGAACCCGAATAAGAAAAGCTTTAGCTAAGACTAAATATTCGAAGTTAATTTTGAGGACTGACCAACCAACTGGTTATTGGGTTGAATAATTTCTACCAGCAATTCTTTTTTTCTAACAGCATTGCTTTGTTGCTAATAGTAATACTAACAGCAAAGTAGCAATGTTAATAGCAATACTGACATGAAAATATAATGAAAATATCAGAAAATATAGTATTGCTAATAGCATTGCTCATAGCAAAGTAGCAATGTTAATAGCAATGCTTGCAGCAAATTAATAATGTTAATAGAAAAAATAGCAATATTGATAACAATGCTATTAACAATACTAACAATTACTAGTTGCATGAATATCGCTGCTAGTTGTTTTGTATTTTATATTTATTTCAAGATAAAAAATAAGATTAATAATATAAAAATGAATGCGGAAGAACTATTACAAAATATATCGGAACAGACGGAACCAGATGAATCAAAGCAACAAGAAACAAAAAAAGAAAGATTATCAGCCATAGTGGCTGGCGGTGGTAGTCGTCAATATTTGGGTAAAGACATACAACTCACAAACATAGATGGCATGCCACCAGATGAAATTAACAAACTTTACTGCAGATATGAAGCAAGGCTTGGGGCAAGCATGACTAAAACTTTAGGCAATTCTTTTATTAACTTGTATGTGATGGGAGTATCAAAATATTTTAATGTAACCAATCCACCAAAGCTGATAGAAGATTTGGAGGAAGACCCATTTATTAATCATGCTTTGACAAGTGCTTGTTGTGAGTTGTATTACAGGTATGGAATGTGCTTAGCACCATTTACAGCAATACTGACAACTGTTAGACATATTGATTTTAATAAAAATAAAAATACAGATAATATAAATAGAGAACCAAGAGAGTGAAGTTATACCTGTTGAGGTTGAACAACAAAAAGTAAAAAATCCAAAACGAGTAGAAGCTGGAAAAAAAGGAGCAGCGGCAAAAAAGGCAAAGCGTTTGCTTCAAGATGTTACAAATCAAAATGCTGCAAAGCAAGATGCTGCAAATCAAATAACAAAAATAACAATAGGTGAAGAAGAACCAGAAAAAATCAAAATAAATGTATACAAAAATTATATTCCACCGTGTCTGGTTTTATTAGGTATTGCTGGGTTGGGTTTGTATATTTATAACAAAACATCTGCTACGCAACCTGTAACTGTGCAACCTGTTCATGTTGCACCAAAAGACCCGTTTGATTTTTAATAATTTATTTTAAAAAAATAATCATATAAAAAAAAATGGCAGCAAATATTGACGGAAAACAAATTGTAAATATGATGTATCATGCAGGAGTAAAAACACTTCTAACTGTTGGATATTCTGAGATTGGCAAAAAACTACTAAAAAAACCAGCACCTAAAGTGGATTTTAATATAGAAAATGTTGGGATGCTGTCTGTGAATATAATGTTAGCAATGGCTACAAAGGATATGCTGATTAAGCAAGGTATTATTCCTGCGGATATTATGAAATATTTTTTAAAAAATATATATATAAAAAATGGCAAGCGCAGTAGCAATGATGATCGGTGGAGCATTAACAAATGCATTAGCGTTTAGTGGTTCAAATTATTTCTTTTCAAAAATGGGAAGTCATTCAGATGAGGAAAGACAAAGACATGACAAAGCAGTGGAACAATTAAACGCAGCACAAGCGGAGTGGAATAAAAAAAGAACAGAGAGATTAGATTTTATTAATAAGCAACTGCAAAAAGAGCATCATGCAGAGCAGACTTTTGATGATGTAGACCAAGCTTTGAAGCAGTATTATTACATAACTGGTAAACATTTACTTTTGGAACCGGAGCCCAAGCTGAGTGATTTTTATACACCATCTCCGGATCAACAGAATAGAGAAATTACGTTTATTGTGGTGGGCATGGCTGCAACTGGATTTTTGGCGTACAAATTGATTTCATAAAAAAAAAAAGTTTAAAACTATAATTACTTTAGACTTTTTTGGATTTGAAATGACTAAGTTTACTTTGAAAAGACTAAGTCATATGCATGATACCTATTTTTTTTGTTGTTTTTACATGGTTTCAATCCAAGTGGTCGAATATAATATGGTGGTTTAGCACTCTTCTCTAATTTATTTTTAAGATGATCAGGCGCCCATACTTCACCATTGTCTAATAATGTCAATACCATGGATGGACCATATTCAGTTTCTATTATTTTCGTATCTGTAATTTTGTATATTTTATCTATTTCCAAGTCTGTCCATTTCTTTGTGCTATTTTGATATTGCTCTCTGAGCAGTTCATCAAATTGTGCAGTTGTGATTTCCATTTTGTCTTTATAGTTATATAAAGTTTATTCTTTAGTAAAAAAAAATGGAAAAGATTTATTACAGCCCAAAAGGATTTTGGAGAGGTTACTCAGCAGTTAAAAAATTAGCAAAAGAGGCTGGTGTCAGTGAAAAAAAGGCCTTAGAATTTTTAAAGAAACAAGCTGTGTGGCAGATTTATTTACCCGGACCAAAGAAAATAGTTAGACCCAGGTTTGATGTTTCTACTAAGAATGGAGTGCATCAAGCTGATTTGTTATTTTTACCGCATGATACTTTTGGGATTGGTCGTGGACGCAAGACGTATAAATATGCGTTGACTGTGGTTGATATTGCGAGTAGATACAAAGAAGCAGAGCCACTGACTTCCAAGGATAGTAAAGAAGTTGCTAAAGCATTTGAAAATATATACAGTCGACATTTAAAATATCCAAAATTATTACAAGTGGATCCAGGCAGAGAATTTATAGGTGCAGTATCGCAGTTGATGGAAAAACATAAAGTAAATATCAGACGAGGCAGAACAGAAATACACAGAGACCAAGCTTTAGTGGAAAGATTTAACAGAACATTAGTTGAGAGATTGTTTGGTTATCAGTATGCTAAGGAAATAGATTCACAAAAACGTAACAGAGAGTGGGTAAAAAGATTACCAGAAGTTGTTAAAGCCATAAATGCGGAGACAAAAAAGCCTCCTCCTGTTGAAACAAAAATATTAAAAGATGATCCTATCTGTATGAATGCAAGTGTAAGATATTTATATCAACCCGGGGAACAAGAAGGTGGAAGACGCAGAGCAACTGATCCAATGTGGAGTGTAGATATTCACAAGATTAAAAGTTATATGGTGACGCAAGGTATAAGAGTTTATTATTTGAAATTACCAGCGCCACAAAGAGGATTTGTCAAAGAAGAATTACTTATTGTTCCTGCTGATACCCAAATTCATAAGTTTTTATAGAAGCCATGTGCATCAAAAAAATGATATAAAAAATTTCAGGGAGCCAAAAAGTTTTATATTTTTTAAAAAGAGTTAAGCTTATTATCTTAACTTGCTACTTAGTAAACTTGGCACAAACCAACGCACTTAACAAAACAAGCCAAATTATAATTTTTTATAATACCCGTATGCATCAGTCGTGATGCCGTCATCTCTAATATACCTTTTCGAATAAAAAGGTGACAAAGCTACTTTGTTTATTTTTATACCGTATATTTCATGCTTTATCGATCTTATCATATTCATTTCACGAGTTTGTTTTTTCTTGTTGAATAGTGCATCTTTGTAATTTTCAAAATTTATATGTTTTTTAACTACGTATTTTTTTACACCCTTTGCTCTTTTAATAGTCTGCTCATCCGATTTTAAAATTGAATATAACTTAGGTCTTAATCCGATGTACTCAGCTATAGCAACACCATTACATTCGTCTTTCATTTTACCTAATACTTTTTTATTTGTATCATCGTGCATTGGATTGGATAAAGGATAATCGCTCAAATCATACTCATTTTTCATTTCAAACATGTTTTTATATGCATCTTCCGTTTTTATATCAACAAGCAAGCTGTCAGTATCTGTATATAATAAAGTGCAGTTGTTTTTGTACCTTTTTTTCAAAGTATTATAATACCAATCGTACATATGATGCTTTGACAAATCCAAAACTGACATTCCAACATAGATTGGTTTGTTTAATGTTAGTTTTGTTTTGTTTACGTGCACTGCTGACAACTCATCTGAAAATTGTATACGGCGGTTAAAGTTTGGCTTAGCTATTATTTTTCTTATTTTTTCATTCTCAGACCCATCAGTTCGGACTAGTTTTATATCAGTCCGCTTACGGAGATTTTCCATTGTTTTTCCAAATACAGAGTTATTTGCAAGTTTGTAAAAGTCTTTTTCAAAATCTGATTTAGCGCTTTTTCTAAAATTTGTGTTTAGATCTATATATGATTTCATCCATGGTTTTTCGTTAAATTCTAACACTCTATGTATTTTCTTTAGTTTCATACCTAAGGATAAGTATAATTCTAAATTTTTATGATGCACTATATACTTTTTCTTATCCATTAAGTTCGGAACTAGTTGTTCTGTGCTTGTCATGCTGTTATTTTCTAACAAATCAGTTTGGTACTTAGATAATAAATCTTTTTTCACTTTTAACCTTTCCGGTGAGAGTGGATAGTCATTATGTAAATCATGAAGTTCTTTTGGATATTCCAAATCGACTTCAATTATTTGTCCTTTACCCGATTTTCCAGGTTTACCAGGTTTTGGTTTTGGAAAATAACCTTTTTTCTTTTTCTTTTTCCAAACAAACCCAGAATACGGAAGTGGTTGACTCATTGCATGACCATAAAGGTTACAAGCATCAAAATCCATTATAAAATTGTTTTCTTTACCGATGTCATAATTTGTTATGTGTGGATTGTTTGCTTTAGCATGTCTTTTTGACACCATACTAATTCCACCCCTCATTCCTTTTTCTATAAATAAATGCATGTCAATGTCTGTCAAAAGTTCTAATTCTACATTTGAATATTTAAGTAAAGCATCCCAAGATAATCCTGGTGTTGTGTAATAATGCAAAGGATCGAGTTTGTATGCATTCATGCATGTTTTTCTAAAAGTTTGAAATACGTCAGCTAGTAGGGTTACATCAGTTTTTAGGTATAAATCATGATAATCTCCTAAGTTTTTACAGTTGAATTCTTCCCATACTTTTTGAGCACATTCGTAATCTTCGGGACTTATGCTTTCATCTAATAAACTACTGTAAAAAATTTCTATGGGCGGTAATTCTGTTTCATTAAATTTTTCCATGCTGTCCATGTATTCATACGGATAAACACATTTTCGTGAAATTAAATCTGCTTTTTTTCCAAAATGATTTTTGATAATTTTAAAATCAGATTTGTCTGTTGCTTCGACTAAATCTTCTAAAGATTTAGGCATAAATTGCATACTATCTAAAAATCTAAATTGTCCAGCACTAAATGATATGTACTTTTCAGCATTATTTGGGATGCAAGTGATATTACCTGTTAATTTGGTTATTTGTTGCATTATAAGATGACTGTCATATCCTTTAAGGTTGTGAAACATAACAGGGATTACTGTTTTGCCTGGTTTTATTTTTAGTTTCAGGTTGCAGTTTTTATGTGCTGCACCTCTATATTCTCCGGTAAAATGACAATGATCTCTTACTTTACCATTTTTACTATTCTCAATTATTTTTTCACATATCCAGCAGTGTGTTGCTTTTTCATGATCTATTTCGCTTTGTTTTGTCATAATCAAAGGTTTAGGATGATCAAATATGTTATTTATGCTATTTTTTTCACATTCCAAATTATTTAAAAATACTTCAACAGTGTCTTCACCTCTGTAAATAACTGGGGCTGATGCTTTACCATCATATCTTACAACTTGGTACCCAAATCCACAAGCTTTATGCACGTTTTTAATTTCAGATTTTTTTCCAAATGTGGAAGATTGAGGTTTAAGTATACTTTCAAAATCAGCATATATTACGTAAGGTACAAGCATTTGCTTGTGATGATTTTTAAATTTGATAGTTGAGCCTTCTTTTGGCATTTCGATTTTGCAAGAGTTTTTATTAATACCTTCACAGTCTTCTTTGTGATTTTTAAGTAATTTTTCTTTATAGAAACCATGAAGACAACGATCACAAAAGTAAGTTTTACCATGATGCTTGTTTTGATCGTAAAGTAATCTATTCATATTTTTAATCCAGCAGTAATGATATTTTGTTTCTTTTTCAGGTTCTACGTAATTATGGTTATCAGGGTTATAATTATCATCTATAATCCCTTCTTCATTGTTTGGATCTTCTTCATTGTTTGAATCAACTTCAACATCTTCAGAAATTAACATCAAAGAAATTCTCTCCATGCTTTTCGGCTGCTCTGATATTTTATACGGAAAAATGTTTGCTTTTTTAAATCGTTCTGATATTGTATATCCGTAAACATTGATTGCAATATTATTTTGTTTTTCTACTTTTGGAATTTGTGAAATCGGAGTTTGACAGTCAATACCTTTCATGTTTAACTTATCCATGTGTTTGTTATAACTACGCATCCTAGTCGGATTGTTTTTATTAGGCCACAAAGCAGAAACCAATGCTACTTCCAAGCATCTATCATCTGTGTTAATAACATTTATAATTGCTTTTTTGTCAGATATTATATCATGTAAAGGAATGTATGAAGAACCTTTTAGTGGTTCATATTTTGCAAAATTTAAATAAAGTGTGACACAGTAATCAACTTCTAATCCTGATGCTGTGTTTGTAAATCTTTCTAAACTTTCTTGCATGTCAGCAGATGATTTTTCATACAACTCATCTATTTTTTCAGAAGATAAAATTGTATTTTGTTCACTATGTAATACTGCTGTAGTGTATTTTTTTGTAGCACCATCATCTTTAAATAATTCTACAGTGAGACCTAATTGAAATTTTAATGCATTTATTTTTAACTCCTCAGATATTTGTTTCGTAATAATAGATTTTTTATCATGTAATAATTTCCGAGGATCTTTATATTTTTTGGCAGATATTTCATATGCTTTGAAATAACCACATTTCGGCTTGTCAACCAGTTTTAATTCTGGAATACTTTCTTTAGATTTTCTATCATTAAACTCTTTCAGTTCATTTATAACATTGTCTCGTAATTTAGCATATTTCTGCTTTTGTTCATTTATAACATTTTCTTGTAATTTATCATATTTTTGCTTTTCTCGTTTACGTTGTTTTTTAGCACGTCGTCTTTTGAGTAAATTTTTTAATGTTTGAGATTTAACCTCTTTTGGAGTGTCCTTTGGAACTTCTTTAAGAGCATCTAGCCCCTTTCTAAGCTGATCATTATTAATAATTCCTTCCCGGTGTAATTGTAAAATGTAGTGAACGTCTTCGGTACTCATTTTTGTAATATATATCATATTAATTTTTTTTCTTTAAAATAAAAAAATATTTATTATAACAAGAAAAAGAAAATGGAAAACACTAAGAAAATTGAAAACATTTGCTAATTTCTCAAAGTTGGAGATCACGAACCTTGTAAAAATAAACCAACAAAAGATTCAAACTACTGCAGTTTGCATTAATTCAGAATAAAGCAAAGTAAAGTTGTACCATGTCTAAAATGTGGAAAAGGTACAAGTGCAAAATATCAAATTTGTGTTGGTTGTGGTGCTCATATAGTTAGATTAAGACATAGATACTGGGAAGTAGTAAAGCCGTATAGAGATTTAATGCGAAAAAATCAAACTGTATGATTTTCTAGTAAAATTCATAGTTTATTATATTTGTGTTGGGTGTAATTTTGATAACTTATAAAAAAAAATTAAACTTGCAATCTTCACTACCCCCATTTTAAAAAAGTTTTAATAAATCAAGAAAATCAGCATTTTCATGCTGATTTTGGTATGTTAAGGTTGTTTTTATTTGGTGGAGTTTTGATGATTTGGTAGTGGGATACTGCTGTCATTTTGGGTTTGCCAAAATGACAACAGAACACCCAGTTTACATATATATGTATGCGTTACTGCGTGCAGGCGGTTAATTAACGACTAAGTATGCGATTTATCGGACAGCTTGAAACAAAAGTTGCTATTAAAGCCTAGAGACACACATTTTAAGAAGAATATTGAAGGAATACACAATATGCAAACACAAGATACTTCACATCTTTCCTTTAAAACATAACATCAATACCAACAGGTGTAAGAGTCTTTACAGCAATAATACCAACAGGTGTAAGAGTCTTTACAGCAATAATACCAACAGTTGTAAGAGGCTTCACAGCAATAATACCAACAGGTGTAAGAGTCTTTACAGCAATAATACCAACAGTTGTAAGAGTCTTTACAGAAATAATAACAACAGTTGTAAGAGTCTTTACAGAAATAATAACAACAGTTGTAAGAGTCTTTACAGAAATAATAACAACAGGTGTAAGAGTCTTTACAGAAGTTATAACAACAGGTGTAAGAGTCTTTACAGAAATAATAACAACAGGTGTAAGAGTCTTTACAGAAATAATAACAACAGGTGTAAGAGTCTTTACAGAAATAATAACAACAGGTGTAAGAGTCTTTACAGAAATAATAACAACAGTTGTAAGAGTCTTTACAGAAATAATAACAACAGGTGTAAGAGTCTTTACAGAATTAATAACAACAGGTGTAAGAGTCTTTACAGAAATAATAACAACAGGTGTAAGAGTCTTTACAGAAATAATAACAACAGGTGTAAGAGTCTTTACAGAAATAATAACAACAGTTGTAAGAGTCTTTACAGAAATAATACCAACAGTTGTAAGAGTCTTTACAGAAATAATAACAACAGTTGTAAGAGTCTTTACAGAAATAATACCAACAGTTGTAAGAGTCTTTACAGAAATAATAACAACAGGTGTAAGAGTCTTTACAGAATTAATAACAACAGGTGTAAGAGTCTTTACAGAAATAATAACAACAGTTGTAAGAGTCTTTACAGAAATAATACCAACAGGTGTAAGAGTCTTTACAGAAATAATAACAACAGTTGTAAGAGTCTTTACAGAAATAATAACAACAGTTGTAAGAGTCTTTACAGAAATAATAACAACAGGTGTAAGAGTCTTTACAGAATTAATAACAACAGGTGTAAGAGTCTTTACAGAAATAATAACAACAGTTGTAAGAGTCTTTACAGAAATAATACCAACAGGTGTAAGAGTCTTTACAGAAATAATAACAACAGTTGTAAGAGTCTTTACAGAAATAATAACAACAGTTGTAAGAGTCTTTACAGAAATAATAACAACAGGTATAAGAGTCTTTACAGAATTAATAACAACAGGTGTAAGAGTCTTTACAGAAATAATAACAACAGTTGTAAGAGTCTTTACAGAAATAATACCAACAGGTGTAAGAGTCTTTACAGAAATAATAACAACAGTTGTAAGAGTCTTTACAGAAATAATAACAACAGTTGTAAGATTCTTTACAGAAATAATAACAACAGTTGTCAGAGTCTTTACAGAAATAATAACAACAGTTGTAAGAGTCTTTACAGAAATAATAACAACAGTTGTAAGAGTCTTTACAGAAATAATAACAACAGGTGTAAGAGTCTTTACAGAAATAATAACAACAGGTGTAAGAGTTTTTACAGAAATAATAACAACAGGTGTAAGAGTCTTTACAGAAATAATAACAACAGTTGTTAGAGTCTTTACAGAAATAATACCAACAGTTGTAAGAGTCTTTACAGAAATAATAACAACAGTTGTAAGAGTCTTTACAGAAATAATAACAACAGGTGTAAGAGTCTTTACAGAAATAATAACAACAGTTGTTAGAGTCTTTACAGAAATAATACCAACAGTTGTAAGAGTCTTTACAGAAATAATAACAACAGGTGTAAGAGTCTTTACATAAATAATAACAACAGGTGTAAGAGTCTTTACAGAAATAATAACAACAGTTGTAAGAGTCTTTACAGAAATAATAACAACAGGTGTAAGAGTCTTTACAGAAATAATAACAACAGTTGTAAGAGTCTTTACAGAAATAATACCAACAGTTGTAAGAGTCTTTACAGAAATAATAACAACAGTTGTAAGAGTCTTTACAGAAATAATACCAACAGTTGTAAGAGTCTTTACAGAAATAATAACAACAGGTGTAAGAGTCTTTACAGAAATAATACCAACAGTTGTAAGAGACTTCGCAGCATTAATACCAACAGGTGTAAGATACTTCGCAGCATTAATACCAACAGGTGTAAAAGACTTCGCAGCATTAATACCAACAGGTGTAAGAGGCGTCACAGCATTAATACCAACATGTTTGAGAGGCGTCACAGCATTAATACCAACAGGTGTAAGAGGCGTCACTGCATTAATACCAACAGGTGTAAGAGGCTATACAGCATTAATACCAACAAGTGTAAGAGGCTTCACAGCTTTAATACCAACAGTTATAAGAGGCTTCACAGCAATAAT
Organism: Cyrtodaria siliqua; assembly: GCA_037043455.1. Lineage (NCBI taxonomy): Eukaryota > Metazoa > Mollusca > Bivalvia > Adapedonta > Hiatellidae > Cyrtodaria > Cyrtodaria siliqua. Next base: position 29,781 of record JAWPHD010012258.1, read on the forward strand.
AACAACAGGTGTAAGAGCCTTTACAGCAATAATACCAACAGGTGTAAGAGTCTTTACAGAAATAATACCAACAGTTGTAAGGGACTTCGCAGCATTAATACCAACAGGTGTAAGATACTTCGCAGCATTAATACCAACAGGTGTAAGAGACTTCGCAGCATTAATACCAACAGGTGTAAGAGGCGTCACAGCATTAATACCAACAGGTGTAAGAGGCGTCACAGCATTAATACCAACAGGAGTAAGAGGCTACACAGCATTAATACCAACAAGTGTAAGAGGTTTCACAGCTTTAATACCAACAGTTGTAAGAGGCTTCACATCATTAATACCAACAGTTGTAAGAGGCTTCACCGCATTAATACCAACAAGTGCAAGAGCCTTCACAGCATTAATACCAACAGGTGTAAGAGACTACACAGCATTAATACCAACAGGTGTAAGAGACTTCACAGCATTAATACCAACAAGTGTAAGAGACTTCACAGCATTAATACCAACAGGTGTAAGACGCTTCACCGCATTAATACCAACAAGTGTAAGAGGCTTCACCGCATTAATACCAACAGGTGTAAAAGGCTTCACAGCAATAATACCAACAGGTGTAAGAGGCTACACCGCATTAATACCAACAGTTGTAAGAGGCTTCACCGCATTAATACCAACAGTTGTAAGTGGCTACACAGCATTAATACCAACAGGTGTAAGAGGCTTCACAGCGTTCATACCAACAGGTGTAAGAGGCGTCACAGCATTAATACCAACAGTTGTAAGAGGCTTCACAGCATTAATACCAACAGGTATAAGAGACTTCACAGAATTAATACCAACAAGTGTAAGAGGCTACACAGCATTAATACCAACAGGTGTAAGAGGCTTCACAGCAATAATACCAACATTTGTAAGAGGCTTCAACGCATTAATACCAACAGGTGTAAGAGGCTACACAGCATTAATACCAACAGGTGTAAGGGGCTACACAGTATTAATACCAACAGGTGTAAGAGGCTTCACAGCAATAATACCAACAGGTGTAAGAGGATTCACCGCATTAATACCAACAGTTGTAAGAGGGTTCACCGCATTAATACCAACAGTTGTAAGAGGCTACACAGCATTAATACCAACAGGTGTAAGAGGTGTCACTGCATTAATACCAACAGTTGTAAGAGTCTTCACGGCATTAATACCAACAGGTGTAAGAGACTTCACAGCATTAATACCAACAGGTGTAATAGGCTACATAGCATTAATACCAACAGGTGTAAGAGGCTTCACAGCAATAATACCAACAGGTATAAGAGGCTACACAGCATTAAAACCCACAGGTGTAAGAGGCTTCACAGCAATAATACCAACAGTTGTAAGAGGCTTCACCGCATTAATACCAATAGTTGTAAGAGGCTTCACAGCATTAATACCAACAAGTGTGAGAGACTTCACAGCATTAATACCAAAAGGTGTAAGAGGCTTCACAGCATTAATACCAACAGGTGTAAGAGGCTTCACAGCAATAATACCAACAGTTGTAAGAGGCTTCACAGCAATAATACCAACAGTTGTAAGAGGCTTCACAGCATTAATATCAACAGGTGTAAGAGGCTACACAGCATTAATACCAACAAGTGTAAGAGGCTTCACAGCAATAATACCAACAGATGTAAGAGGCGTCACAGCAATAATACCAACAGGTGTAAGAGGCTTCACATCATTAATACCAACAGGTGTAAGTGGCTTCACCGCATTAATATCAACAGGTGTAAGAGGCTTCACAGCAATAATACCAACAGTTGTAAGAGGCTTCACAGTAATAATACCAACAGTTGTAAGAGGCTTCACAGCATTAATATCAACAGGTGTAAGAGGCTACACAGCATTAATACCAACAGTTGTAAGAGGCTTCACAGAATTAATATCAACAGGTGTAAGAGGCTACACAGCATTAATACCAAAAAGTGTAAGAGCTTTACAGCAATAATACCAACAGTTGTAAGAGGCTTCATAGCATTAATATCAACAGGAGTAGAAGGCTACACAGCATTAATACCAACAGTTGTAAGAGGCTTCACAGCATTAATATCAACAGGTGTAAGAGGCTTCACAGCAATAATACCAACGGTTGTAAGAGGCTTCACAGCAATACTACCAACAGTTGTAAGAGGCTTCACAGCATTAATATCAACAGGTGTAAGAAGCTACACAGCATTAATACCAACAAGCGTAAGAGGCTTAACAGCAATAATACCAACAGGTGTAAGAGGCTACACAGCATTAATACCAACAGGTGTAAGAGGCTTCACAGCAATAATACCAACAGTTGTAAGAGGCTTCACCGCATTAATACCAACAGTTGTAAGAGGCTTCACAGCATTAATACCAACAAGTGTAAGAGACTTCACAGCATTAATACCAACAGGTGTAAGAGGCTACACAGCATTAATACCAACAGGTGTAAGAGGCTTCACAGCAATAATACCAACAGTTGTAAGAGGCTTCACAGCAATAATACCAACAGTTGTAAGAGGCTTCATAGCATTAATATCAACAAGTGTAAGAGGTTTCACAGCAATAATACCAACAGATGTAAGAGGCGTCACAGCATTAATACCAACAGGTGTAAGAGACTTCACATCATTAATACCAACAGGTGTAAGAGGCTTCACCGCATTAATATCAACAGGTGTAAGAGACTTCACAGCATTACTACCAACAGTTGTAAGAGGCTTCACATCATTAATACCAACAGTTGTAAGAGGCTTCACCGCATTAATACCAACAAGTGCAAGAGACTTCACAGCATTAATACCAACAGGTGTAAGAGACTACACAGCATTAATACCAACAGGTGTAAGAGACTTCACAGCATTAATACCAACAAGTGTAAGAGACTTCACAGCATTAATATCAACAGGTGTAAGAGGCTTCACCGCATTAATACCAACAAGTGTAAGAGGCTTCACAGCATTAATACCAACAGGTGTAAAAGGCTTCACAGCAATAATACCAACAGGTGTAAGAGGCTACACCGCATTAATACCAACAGTTGTAAGAGGCTTCACCGCATTAATACCAACAGTTGTAAGTGGCTACACAGCATTAATACCAACAGGTGTAAGAGGCTTCACAGCGTTCATACCAACAGGTGTAAGAGGCGTCACAGCATTAATACCAACAGTTGTAAGAGGCTTCACAGCAATAATACCAACAGGTGTAAGAGACTTCACAGAATTAATACCAACAAGTGTAAGAGGCTACACAGCATTAATACCAACAGGTGTAAGAGGCTTCACAGCAATAATACCAACAGTTGTAAGAGGCTTCAACGCATTAATACCAACAGGTGTAAGAGGCTACACAGCATTAATACCAACAGGTGTAAGAGGCTACACAGTATTAATACCAACAGGTGTAAGAGGCTTCACAGCAATAATACCAACAGGTGTAAGAGGGTTCACCGCATTAATACCAACAGTTGTAAGAGGGTTCACCGCATTAATACCAACAGTTGTAAGAGGCTACACAGCATTAATACCAACAGGTGTAAGAGGTGTCACTGCATTAATACCAACAGTTGTAAGAGTCTTCACAGAATTAATACCAACAAGTGTAAGAGACTTCACAGCATTAATACCAACAGGTGTAAGAGGCTTCACCGCATTAATATCAACAGGTGTAAGAGACTTCACAGCATTACTACCAACAGTTGTAAAAGGCTTCACATCATTAATACCAACAGTTGTAAGAGGCTTCACCGCATTAATACCAACAAGTGCAAGAGACTTCACAGCATTAATACCAACAGGTGTAAGAGACTACACAGCATTAATACCAACAGGTGTAAGAGACTTCACAGCATTAATACCAACAAGTGTAAGAGACTTCACAGCATTAATACCAACAGGTGTAAGAGGCTTCACCGCATTAATACCAACAAGTGTAAGAGGCTTCACAGCATTAATACCAACAGGTGTAAAAGGCTTCACAGCAATAATACCAACAGGTGTAAGAGGCTACACCGCATTAATACCAACAGTTGTAAGAGGCTTCACCGCATTAATACCAACAGTTGTAAGTGGCTACACAGCATTAATACCAACAGGTGTAAGAGGCTTCACAGCGTTCATACCAACAGGTGTAAGAGGCGTCACAGCATTAATACCAACAGTTGTAAGAGGCTTCACAGCATTAATACCAACAGGTGTAAGAGACTTCACAGAATTAATACCAACAAGTGTAAGAGGCTACACAGCATTAATACCAACAGGTGTAAGAGGCTTCACAGCAATAATACCAACAGTTGTAAGAGGCTTCAACGCATTAATACCAACAGGTGTAAGAGGCTACACAGCATTTATACCAACAGGTGTAAGAGGCTACACAGTATTAATACCAACAGGTGTAAGAGGCTTCACAGCAATAATACCAACAGGTGTAAGAGGGTTCACCGCATTAATACCAACAGTTGTAAGAGGGTTCACCGCATTAATACCAACAGTTGTAAGAGGCTACACAGCATTAATACCAACAGGTGTAAGAGGTGTCACTGCATTAATACCAACAGTTGTAAGAGTCTTCACAGCATTAATACCAACAAGTGTAAGAGACTTCACAGCATTAATACCAACAGGTGTAATAGGCTACATAGCATTAATACCAACAGGTGTAAGAGGCTTCACAGCAATAATACCAACAGGTATAAGAGGCTACACAGCATTAAAACCCACAGGTGTAAGAGGCTTCACAGCAATAATACCAACAGTTGTAAGAGGCTTCACCGCATTAATACCAATAGTTGTAAGAGGCTTCACAGCATTAATACCAACAAGTGTGAGAGACTTCACAGCATTAATACCAAAAGGTGTAAGAGGCTACACAGCATTAATACCAACAGGTGTAAGAGGCTTCACAGCAATAATACCAACAGTTGTAAGAGGCTTCACAGCAATAATACCAACAGTTGTAAGAGGCTTCACAGCATTAATATCAACAGGTGTAAGAGGCTACACAGCATTAATACCAACAAGTGTAAGAGGCTTCACAGCAATAATACCAACAGATGTAAGAGGCGTCACAGCAATAATACCAACAGGTGTAAGAGGCTTCACATCATTAATACCAACAGGTGTAAGAGGCTTCACCGCATTAATATCAACAGGTGTAAGAGGCTTCACAGCAATAATACCAACAGTTGTAAGAGGCTTCACAGTAATAATACCAACAGTTGTAAGAGGCTTCACAGCATTAATATCAACAGGTGTAAGAGGCTACACAGCATTAATACCAACAGTTGTAAGAGGCTTCACAGAATTAATATCAACAGGTGTAAGAGGCTACACAGCATTAATACCAAAAAGTGTAAGAGCTTTACAGCAATAATACCAACAGTTGTAAGAGGCTTCATAGCATTAATATCAACAGGAGTAGAAGGCTACACAGCATTAATATCAACAGTTGTAAGAGGCTTCACAGCATTAATATCAACAGGTGTAAGAGGCTTCACAGCAATAATACCAACGGTTGTAAGAGGCTTCACAGCAATACTACCAACAGTTGTAAGAGGCTTCACAGCATTAATATCAACAGGTGTAAGAAGCTACACAGCATTAATACCAACAAGCGTAAGAGGCTTAACAGCAATAATACCAACAGGTGTAAGAGGCTACACAGCATTAATACCAACAGGTGTAAGAGGCTTCACAGCAATAATACCAACAGTTGTAAGAGGCTTCACCGCATTAATACCAACAGTTGTAAGAGGCTTCACAGCATTAATACCAACAAGTGTAAGAGACTTCACAGCATTAATACCAACAGGTGTAAGAGGCTACACAGCATTAATACCAACAGGTGTAAGAGGCTTCACAGCAATAATACCAACAGTTGTAAGAGGCTTCACAGCAATAATACCAACAGTTGTAAGAGGCTTCATAGCATTAATATCAACAAGTGTAAGAGGCTTCACAGCAATAATACCAACAGATGTAAGAGGCGTCACAGCATTAATACCAACAGGTGTAAGAGACTTCACATCATTAATACCAACAGGTGTAAGAGGCTTCACCGCATTAATATCAACAGGTGTAAGAGACTTCACAGCATTACTACCAACAGGTGTAAGAGGCTTCATAGCATTAATACCAACAGGTGTCAGAGGCTACAAAGCATTAATACCAACAGTTGTAAGAAGCTTCACAGCATTAATACCAACACCTATAAGAGGCTTCACAGCATTAATATCAACAGGTGTAAGAGGCTTCGCAGCAATAATACCAACAGTTGTAAGAGGCTTCACAGCATTAATATCAACAGGTGTAAGAGGCTACACAGCATTAATACCAACAAGTGTAAGAGGCTTGACAGCAATACTATCAACAGGTGTAAGAGGCTACACAGCATTAATACCAACAGGTGTAAGAGGCGTCACAGCACTAATACCAACAGGTGTAAGAGGCGTCACAGCACTAATACCAACAGGTGTAAGAGGCGTCACAGCATTAATACCAACAGGTGTAAGAGGCGTCACAGCAATAATAGCAACAGGTGTAAGAGGCTTCACAGCTTCATAACAACATGTATAAGAGGCGTCACAGCATTAATACCAACAGTTGTGAGAGGCGTCATAATAACAGGTGTAAGAGGCTTCACAGCTTCATAACAACATGTATAAGAGGCGTCACAGCATTAATACCAACAGTTGTGAGAGGCGTCACAGCATTAATACCAACAGATGTAAGAGGCTTCACGGCAGTAATATCAACAGGTGTAAGAGGCTTCACAGCTTTATAACAACATGTATAAGAGGCTACACAGCATTAATAGCAACAGGTGTAAGAGGCGTCACAGCATTAATAGCAACAGGTGTAAGAGGCGTCACAGCATTAATACCAACAGTTGTAAGAGTCTTAACAGCTTTATAGCAACAGGTGTAAGAGGCGTCACAGCATTAATACCAACAGTTGTAAGAGGCTTCACAGCATTAATACCAACAGGTGTAAGAGGCTTCACAGCAATAATACCAACAGGTGTAAGAGGCTTCACAGCATTAATACCAACAGGTGTAAGAGGCTACACAGCATTAATACCAACAGGTGTAAGAGGTGTCACTGCATTAATACCAACAGTTGTAAGAGTCTTCACAGCATTTATACCAACAAGTGTAAGAGACTTCACAGCATTAATACCAACAGGTGTAATAGGCTACATAGCATTAATACCAACAGGTGTAAGAGGCTTCACAGCAATAATACCAACAGGTATAAGAGGCTACACAGCATTAAAACCCACAGGTGTAAGAGGCTTCACAGCAATAATACCAACAGTTGTAAGAGGCTTCACCGCATTAATACCAATAGTTGTAAGAGGCTTCACAGCATTAATACCAACAAATGTGAGAGACTTCACAGCATTAATACCAAAAGGTGTAAGAGGCTACACAGCATTAATACCAACAGGTGTAAGAGGCTTCACAGCAATAATACCAACAGTTGTAAGAGGCTTCACAGCAATAATACCAACAGTTGTAAGAGGCTTCACAGCATTAATATCAACAGGTGTAAGAGGCTACACAGCATTAATACCAAAAAGTGTAAGAGGCTTCACAGCAATAATACCAACAGATGTAAGAGGCGTCACAGCAATAATACCAACAGGTGTAAGAGGCTTCACATCATTAATACCAACAGGTGTAAGAGGCTTCACCGCATTAATATCAACAGGTGTAAGAGGCTTCACAGCAATAATACCAACAGTTGTAAGAGGCTTCACAGTAATAATACCAACAGTTGTAAGAGGCTTCACAGCATTAATATCAACAGGTGTAAGTGGCTACACAGCATTAATACCAACAGTTGTAAGAGGCTTCACAGAATTAATATCAACAGGTGTAAAAGGCTACACAGCATTAATACCAAAAAGTGTAAGAGCTTTACAGCAATAATACCAACAGTTGTAAGAGGCTTCATAGCATTAATATCAACAGGAGTAGAAGGCTACACAGCATTAATACCAACAGTTGTAAGAGGCTTCACAGCATTAATATCAACAGGTGTAAGAGGCTTCACAGCAATAATACCAACGGTTGTAAGAGGCTTCACAGCAATACTACCAACAGTTGTAAGAGGCTTCACAGCATTAATATCAACAGGTGTAAGAAGCTACACAGCATTAATACCAACAAGCGTAAGAGGCTTAACAGCAATAATACCAACAGGTGTAAGAGGCTACACAGCATTAATACCAACAGGTGTAAGAGGCTTCACAGCAATAATACCAACAGTTGTAAGAGGCTTCACCGTATTAATACCAACAGTTGTAAGAGGCTTCACAGCATTAATACCAACAAGTGTAAGAGACTTCACAGCATTAATACCAACAGGTGTAAGAGGCTACACAGCATTAATACCAACAGGTGTAAGAGGCTTCACAGCAATAATACCAACAGTTGTAAGAGGCTTCACAGCAATAATACCAACAGTTGTAAGAGGCTTCATAGCATTAATATCAACAAGTGTAAGAGGCTTCACAGCAATAATACCAACAGATGTAAGAGGCGTCACAGCATTAATACCAACAGGTGTAAGAGACTTCACATCATTAATACCAACAGGTGTAAAAGGCTTCACCGCATTAATATCAACAGGTGTAAGAGACTTCACAGCATTACTACCAACAGGTGTAAGAGGCTTCATAGCATTAATACCAACAGGTGTCAGAGGCTACAAAGCATTAATACCAACAGTTGTAAGAAGCTTCACAGCATTAATACCAACACCTATAAGAGGCTTCACAGCATTAATATCAACAGGTGTAAGAGGCTTCGCAGCAATAATACCAACAGTTGTAAGAGGCTTCACAGCATTAATATCAACAGGTGTAAGAGGCTACACAGCATTAATACCAACAAGTGTAAGAGGCTTGACAGCAATACTATCAACAGGTGTAAGAGGCTACACAGCATTAATACCAACAGGTGTAAGAGGCGTCACAGCACTAATACCAACAGGTGTAAGAGGCGTCACAGCACTAATACCAACAGGTGTAAGAGGCGTCACAGCATTAATACCAACAGGTGTAAGAGGCGTCACAGCAATAATAGCAACAGGTGTAAGAGGCTTCACAGCTTCATAACAACATGTATAAGAGGCGTCACAGCATTAATACCAACAGTTGTGAGAGGCGTCATAATAACAGGTGTAAGAGGCTTCACAGCTTCATAACAACATGTATAAGAGGCGTCACAGCATTAATACCAACAGTTGTGAGAGGCGTCACAGCATTAATACCAACAGATGTAAGAGGCTTCACGGCAGTAATATCAACAGGTGTAAGAGGCTTCACAGCTTTATAACAACATGTATAAGAGGCTACACAGCATTAATAGCAACAGGTGTAAGAGGCGTCACAGCATTAATAGCAACAGGTGTAAGAGGCGTCACAGCATTAATACCAACAGTTGTAAGAGTCTTAACAGCTTTATAGCAACAGGTGTAAGAGGCGTCACAGCATTAATACCAACAGTTGTAAGAGGCTTCACAGCATTAATACCAACAGGTGTAAGAGGCTTCACAGCAATAATACCAACAGGTGTAAGAGGCTTCACAGCATTAATACCAACAGGTGTAAGAGGCTACACAGCATTAATACCAACAGGTGTAAGAGGTGTCACTGCATTAATACCAACAGTTGTAAGAGTCTTCACAGCATTAATACCAACAAGTGTAAGAGACTTCACAGCATTAATACCAACAGGTGTAATAGGCTACATAGCATTAATACCAACAGGTGTAAGAGGCTTCACAGCAATAATACCAACAGGTATAAGAGGCTACACAGCATTAAAACCCACAGGTGTAAGAGGCTTCACAGCAATAATACCAACAGTTGTAAGAGGCTTCACCGCATTAATACCAATAGTTGTAAGAGGCTTCACAGCATTAATACCAACAAGTGTGAGAGACTTCACAGCATTAATACCAAAAGGTGTAAGAGGCTACACAGCATTAATACCAACAGGTGTTAGAGGCTTCACAGCAATAATACCAACAGTTGTAAGAGGCTTCACAGCAATAATACCAACAGTTGTAAGAGGCTTCACAGCATTAATATCAACAGGTGTAAGAGGCTACACAGCATTAATACCAACAAGTGTAAGAGGCTTCACAGCAATAATACCAACAGATGTAAGAGGCGTCACAGCAATAATACCAACAGGTGTAAGAGGCTTCACATCATTAATACCAACAGGTGTAAGAGGCTTCACCGCATTAATATCAACAGGTGTAAGAGGCTTCACAGCAATAATACCAACAGTTGTAAGAGGCTTCACAGTAATAATACCAACAGTTGTAAGAGGCTTCACAGCATTAATATCAACAGGTGTAAGAGGCTACACAGCATTAATACCAACAGTTGTAAGAGGCTTCACAGAATTAATATCAACAGGTGTAAGAGGCTACACAGCATTAATACCAAAAAGTGTAAGAGCTTTACAGCAATAATACCAACAGTTGTAAGAGGCTTCATAGCATTAATATCAACAGGAGTAGAAGGCTACACAGCATTAATACCAACAGTTGTAAGAGGCTTCACAGCATTAATATCAACAGGTGTAAGAGGCTTCACAGCAATAATACCAACGGTTGTAAGAGGCTTCACAGCAATACTACCAACAGTTGTAAGAGGCTTCACAGCATTAATATCAACAGGTGTAAGAAGCTACACAGCATTAATACCAACAAGCGTAAGAGGCTTAACAGCAATAATACCAACAGGTGTAAGAGGCTACACAGCATTAATACCAACAGGTGTAAGAGGCTTCACAGCAATAATACCAACAGTTGTAAGAGGCTTCACCGCATTAATACCAACAGTTGTAAGAGGCTTCACAGCATTAATACCAACAAGTGTAAGAGACTTCACAGCATTAATACCAACAGGTGTAAGAGGCTACACAGCATTAATACCAACAGGTGTAAGAGGCTTCACAGCAATAATACCAACAGTTGTAAGAGGCTTCACAGCAATAATACCAACAGTTGTAAGAGGCTTCATAGCATTAATATCAACAAGTGTAAGAGGCTTCACAGCAATAATACCAACAGATGTAAGAGGCGTCACAGCATTAATACCAACAGGTGTAAGAGACTTCACATCATTAATACCAACAGGTGTAAGAGGCTTCACCGCATTAATATCAACAGGTGTAAGAGACTTCACAGCATTACTACCAACAGGTGTAAGAGGCTTCATAGCATTAATACCAACAGGTGTCAGAGGCTACAAAGCATTAATACCAACAGTTGTAAGAAGCTTCACAGCATTAATACCAACACCTATAAGAGGCTTCACAGCATTAATATCAACAGGTGTAAGAGGCTTCGCAGCAATAATACCAACAGTTGTAAGAGGCTTCACAGCATTAATATCAACAGGTGTAAGAGGCTACACAGCATTAATACCAACAAGTGTAAGAGGCTTGACAGCAATACTATCAACAGGTGTAAGAGGCTACACAGCATTAATACCAACAGGTGTAAGAGGCGTCACAGCACTAATACCAACAGGTGTAAGAGGCGTCACAGCACTAATACCAACAGGTGTAAGAGGCGTCACAGCATTAATACCAACAGGTGTAAGAGGCGTCACAGCAATAATACCAACAGGTGTAAGAGGCTTCACAGCTTCATAACAACATGTATAAGAGGCGTCACAGCATTAATACCAACAGTTGTGAGAGGCGTCACAGCATTAATACCAACAGATGTAAGAGGCTTCACGGCAGTAATATCAACAGGTGTAAGAGGCTTCACAGCTTTATAACAACATGTATAAGAGGCTACACAGCATGATAGCAACAGGTGTAAGAGGCGTCACAGCATTAATAGCAACAGGTGTAAGAGGCGTCACAGCATTAATACCAACAGTTGTAAGAGTCTTAACAGCTTTATAGCAACATGTGTAAGAGGCGTCACAGCATTAATACCAACAGTTGTAAGAGGCTTCACAGCATTAATACCAACAGGTGTAAGAGGCTTCACAGCAATAATACCAACAGGTGTAAGAGGCTTCACAGCATTAATACCAACAGGTGTAAGAGGCTTCACAGCAATCATACCAACAGGTGTAAGAGGCTTCACAGCATTAATAGTAGATGTGGAAATTAGGTTAATCAAATGCAACCATGACATTACAGCTTAATTTAAATTCCATGCAACTGTACTGTTAAAACCCAACATGATATACTACCTCAGAAACATTCTGGGTGTGATTACAGTACACAGTGGACTGCAATGCACCCAGTTAATCTGATCATACTTCAGAGTTTCTTTGGACACGATGAAACTAGAAACATTATGCCGGATTCAATATTCATTAAACCATTGAATGTATCAGTTAAACCATTCAAATTATTCAATCACAAATTCATTCTATTATTGACAAAGCTGAACAGTCTCACTTAAATCAACAAAATATGGTGGAGAACGCAAACGAAAATAATATTATATATCAGACATTAACAGAGCCATTGTTCCTAAAGAACTTCAGCTTAATAAAGCTAATATATCTGATAATAACGCTTCTTTTCTTGATTTAGATCTCTCGATTGAAAATGGTAAAATAATTAGCAAAATCTATGGCAAGAGAGATGATTTTAATTTTGACATTGTTAATTATCCCCACTTGGATGGGGATGTTCCCCGATCAACTTCTTATGGGGTGTATGTGTCCCAGCTTATTCGTTTTTTCTAGAGCTTGTATTCGAGTTGAGGACTTTAATATTCGTAATCGTTGTATAACTAAAAAGTTACTCAATCAGGGTTACCGTTACCAAAAACTTCGTAAAACCTTTGCAAAATTTTATTATCGTAACTCTGATCTTCTTTCCAAATATAAAAGTAATTTAAGGACTCTTCTGCGACAAGGACTATCACAACCTGACTTCTATGGTGATGTGATTTATAAACTTCGTAAGATTCTTGGTCATGATCACTTTCATACTATCTTTGTTAAACTTGTTAAAACGTTTATCAAAAGAGGTTATGACCTTATCATTTTGCAACATACTGCATGCTTGGTGGTGGACCCTTTTACAGTTCGCCACTTTGCTTTCCTCTTTACTTGTATGATGACCGGACAGGCTGTGGACCCTATGCTGACGACTACCTAAAGCCCATTGGGACGGTGGCGTTTGATGTTTGTCTATGATCTTTCTTGTCGTGCCCTTAATGGTTTATTCTCTTACTGCTCTGGGTTCTGCCAAGTCATTGAGTACCTTCAGTGTGGCTTTCTAGGCTATTGTTTTTTTGTATTATATTTACACGAGCATATTTGTGTTTTACTTATATTGCCTATTGATGCTGCCTTGTTGGTTAGAGATTAGATCATGGCGGGGATTTCTTTATTTACACTGTCCTATTTTAATGGGATGACAGTAGGGTAAGTGTGAAGTTTGGTGCACCCTAGAACCGGTTTAAACCCCAGTGGCCAGTGTTGCCACTGACCGTTCCAAGGCGGTAGCCCTATTGTCAACCCTTTTGTGTTTGTGATGTCGTTTGCATTTTTGCCTTCTCGTTTGTCTGTTTGCGTGTTTGTTTTTGTTTTTTGTGGTTGACTGTCGTCCTTGAATGCTGCTTTCCTGTCAGATATTTGTATATGTCTTTATACTTTAAAACATATTCTGATGATGCACCTACATAATAATCCTGTCTATTGGTTCTATAGTTATATCAACGTTTGCAATACTCGCATTTGGCTTTATGTACAGAAGATACAAAGCCATGACAGCTTCTTTGCTCGTATATCATAATTCTCCAACAGTGGCATCGTCTACACTACCTTCGTTTCATTACACACCTGTACCACCAACATCTTCTACAATATCACCACTCAAACATTGGCATTCACATTTCGCAGAGTACAACGAATACTTCATGTTGGATTTAGTAATTTGCACATGTCTTTTTCTTATCTATAACAAGTTCAATCCATTTAGTCGACACAGTTTGATGATGGAAATCACTAACGGGAAATCATGTACAATATGCACTGTTCAACAATTACCTATCTAATATGAGCTTGTGAAATTGTCAACACCGATACAAACCCAAAAGTGTCTGTAGCATTTGGCATCATCTCTGCACTCAACATTGACTGGGGTAATTGTAGTATTAAGGTAGGAAAGCAAAATAACTCCATCTACAATCAAAATAAAGCCTTGCTTCAATGCAACTCAATCACATGTTATCAGGGGATGACCATCATGTAGTCAAACTTTGGATTGCAAATAACAATTTTTGTATTCCTGTTGAAATAATGTCACAATCATCAATAACTCCATCAGCCCTACAATTAGCTGATGAGTGTAAACCATTGCTTTACCCACAAATTCGGTTCCTCCTTATGTTACCAGAGTATGTCTGAAAGTGTATTTTGTTGATTGTTATTATTGATTTGCCCTTGAGGAACAGCTAAAATTAGAATGGATGTAAACATATTTACCATGTATGCCATGTATGCAAATTATATTTATGCAAATTGGAGAGGATTTACTTATTATTGTGCTCGTTCATAATAACAGTGGAATTGGAGATTTGGACTAAGCCGGAAATACTGGAAACTGATTTATAGAATTTCTGTTTTAGATTAAAGAGACACTTAATGTTTTGGATTAAAGAGACACTTGCTAATGTGAATTAAAGGAACTTTGGATACTTTTATTTGGACTTAATTAAAAAATTGGATATTAATGAAAAACTGGATTTGTCTATTCTGTAAGTGAATATTTAAATGTAAATAAATTCGTTATTTATATTTTTGTGTTGCTGGTTTTGCTTCCTTTCTTGCTACATTTTACTCGTAACAGAAATTGGGGGCTCTTTCTGGATAGAAACATTTGCGGTGCTTTAATCATTTATACATTGTTTTTGGCAATAATACAATAATAAATAAATAAAAGCACGAAATGAATTGTACATTTTGAATATTATAAAGAGTGAAACCAGCTACAGTCAAAATGGTGTTTGATCTTGAAAAATGTGTTGCTTTACCTACCCAGGAGGCGTTTGATTCACTTAAAAATGATAAATTGCTCTTGCTTGCAAAACGTTATAAGTTATCGAAATGTAAATCTTCTATGAGAAAATATAAGTTTGAAAATAATTTTGGGCAATTTTTCGTTGATGAAGAGATTGTTGGTGAGGAAGCATTACATTTGGGTTTTTTTATTTTTATGATTTAATATTTTATTTCACAAGAAAACATTTGTAAGTCATATCATACAATAATGCATAACGATATTATCAAGATATATATATTCTATCAAACAGTATTTTATTCAAGACATGTTCATAGACTTAACCAACAAAGATTTCCAGTGAAACAGTTTAGTTATGTAGAGAGTAGATGAAGAAAATAGTTCATAGAAGAAAGGAAGAGAAGTAAGACAGACAAATAATACAGATAGAAGAAATGAAAATGTACGATGAAAGAAGTAGAGTTTCGGTTTGTCTAATTTGGTGTCTAATAATTATACTTGATCGATCAGTTAATAAAGTTTCGCCATTTTGTCTCATGGGTCTCTAATTTATCGTTCGCAAGTGCTATACATTTTTCAATTTCGATTCGTCTGTATAGATAAGTCTTGAAACAAATAAATTTAGGAATGGTGTTTGTGCATTTATTTCTAAAAATAAAATACTTACCACTAATAATCAAGAAGTTTTTTTTAGTGTTATTGATAGAAAAATCTGTTATGCCAAAAGATATAGTGTCAAAGTTCAAATATATGAATAAGTTTAAGCCGGAAATGTATGTTTTTAACTCCGACCAAAACGTTTGAGCAATATTACATTCCCAGAACAAATGATTTACAGATTCAATATGCATACTGCAAAAGTCGCAGAGATTGGACTGAACAATATTGCATTTGAATAAAAATTTATTTGTCGGTACAATGCGCATTAAATATTTATATTGAAATTCTCGGAGTTTTGTATCTATAGTTGCTTTCATTGGCAGCATATATATTTTTTTCCACGTTAATGTAGTATTTGTAAAAGCTTCTAATTTTTTCTCTGATTTAATTTCTATTTTTCTGTCAATATTCATTTGATATTCATATAAAAATTTATTGGCCCGTTTAGCCTTTAACAATTTGTTTAGGAGTGTCTCATCTCTTTTTATATTTATATTTTCTAACCAGCTTTTAGAGATATCAAAAAATTATTTAAATCGATCATTTTCAGTCCTCCATCTTCATACCCTCGAGTAATTACTTCTCTTTTAATTTTATCAGGTTTGTTATCCCATAAAAAATTAAACATGGTGTCGTTTAGACTTTTTATATATTCTTTTGGAGGGTTCGGAAGTACTGTCAACGGATAAATCAACTTGGGCAAAGCAAAGGATTTTAGCACAGTAATTTTCCCAAGGAGTGTCAGCTTTCTGTGCTGCCATTGTTTCAAACAATTACAAAAAGCATTTATCTTAGGTATTAAATTTGATTGGAAGTTTTTTGATTTGTCAGTATGAAACACCATTCCTAATGATTTTACATTATCAGAGCACCAGTGAAACTTTTTGTTCGCACAGTAGATTGTAGCATTATGTTTTAGACGGCCCGCTCTTAGTACAGTACATTTGGATGTATTTAAATTGAGACCAGAAATAAAGCTAAAATTATCTAGTACATCAATTAAAGTTGTAAAAGATTTTTTTGATCCGTCTGTGATGAATGTGGCATCGTCTGCAAATAATGATTGCTTGAACTCATGTCCTTTGATGTTAACACCTTTTATGTCTGTATTAGTATATATTTCATATGATAAAAGTTCTATGCATAAAATGAACAGATAAGGGGACAATGGACATCCCTGGCGTACTCCTCTGGCAATAGTAAAGAAATCTGACCAGTGTCCATTATTAATGATACAGCTTTTTGAATCCGAGTAAAATAGTTTTACCCAATTTATAAGTGATTCTCCAAAGTTGAAGTGTTTAAGACAGTTTATTACATTTGTTGGTGGAAACATAATATGATTTAAAATTAATAGAAATTGAATTAAAAAATAGAAAAGAAAATAGAATTAATAAAAATGAAAATTGAAAAAGAAATGAAGGAAAATGAAGCAAATGCTACCAGCTCTTGTTCATTGTGACACGCTCTTTCCAAAATTCGTGCCTCAGTACTAGATATTTTGTATAACATATTGTATGTACGAAACGTCATACGAGTTCAAAAAACGTTTTGATTTATTTAGAATTAATTCGCCAAAACTCGGCAGCTTTTGACCATGTCTGATTGATTTTTTTATTCCACATGAGAAAATGTCCTGCTTCAAAAACATAGCTGGGGTAACTCCGGATCGAGAGGAAAATATTAACATAATTACGTGTATTGCCGCTGCCTTATTTCGTGTATTTATCGTAATGTACCTCTCAAAAGATTCAATTATTGCCCGTCGAAATGTCGGGTGTATATCTAACATAATTAGAATGTGTTCAAAGACAGTACCATTGATAATACAAATGCCAACGGAATGATAAGATGGTGTTTATATCTATAAATCAAACCGGATATACTTCATCTTTTAGTGTTCTCTCATTTGCAAGGCATTATACGAAGATGAAACGTAGATGAAATGTATGATACACTTTGATCTAGACCATGTGTCTGTAAAAGAAAGAAAGAAAATTATCTCAATTCCAATAATTTAATGCTTTTATCTCGCATTTAAGATACCCGGCTAACATATATAATTGTATTTTAAGTAAACAGCATTAACAAAATATCACAAACAAATAGTATATTCAATAAAATAAGGCAGCGGCAATACACGTAATTATGTTAATATTTTCCTCACGATCCGGAGTTACTCCAGCTATGTTTTTTGAAGCAGGACATTTTCTCATGTGGAATAAAAAAATCAATCAGACATGGTCAAAATCTGCCGAGTTTTTGCGAATTAATTCAAAATAAATCAAAACGTTTTTTGAACTAGTATGACGTTTCGTACATACAATATGTTATACAAAATATCTAGTACTGAGGCACGAATTTTGGAAAGAGCGTGTCACAATGAACAAGAGCTGGTATCAATGCTATAGAGCTTGTGCCAATGAAAGATACCTCTAGCTAAATTGGTTTGATGATTGATCGTCTTTGATTAACAGTTTTCTTATTTTCGTATATAATACGTAATGTTTTATATTATCATCGCGTGGCGCAGTCGGTAGTGCAGTGAATTTGTAACCGGAGGCCCGGGTTCAATCCTCCGTGGTGCCACTGAGTTTCGTCGGTGTGTTCTTGGGCAAGAAACTTTCCCTTAGCCTCGTCCGTCGGATGGGGACGTAAACCGGGCGGTCCCGTGTATCGGTCTATCCTCCGAGCACGTTAAAGAACCATAGGAATCTAAGAGTAGGGCACAGTTTCCGGATTCCTATGTATCCTTCTCCTATTTCTGGGGTGGCTCTAAATAACCTATACTGTGTTGATGAGCCGTTAAACAACATGCATTTCAATTCGATTCCGAAAGTTGACTCGAAATATATCTATACATAACTATATATATACTTCTCTAATGTAAAATTCGTCGGAAGTTTTTTATCACAAACTGCGTCGACTGAACATGTCAGAGTGACGCAATTTGTAATAACCTTAAAAAGAAACATTGGTGTTTGAATATCTCGTGCGGGTAAGCATCAAAATACCCTTGAAATTAAAAATTCTAGTTGGCAAGAACTGCATGAAACCTTTTCAACTCTTAAAGATGTTTGATTTGCATTTTTACATATTCTTTTAGATTCTAAAACAACAGGGTCAAGTTATGACCCTATCATTTTGCAACGTACTGTATGCTTGGTGGTGGACCCTTTTACAGTTCGCCACTATGTTTTCCTCTTTAATTGTACGATGACCGGACAGGCTGTGGACACTATGATGACGCCTACCTAAAGCCCGTTGGGACGGTGGCGTTTGATGTTTGTCTATAATCTTTCCTGTCGTGCCCTTAATGGTTTATTCTCTTGTTGGTCTGGCTCTGCTACTTTTGCCTTTTCGTTTGTCTGTTTGCGTGTTTGTTTTTGTGTTTTGTGGTTGACTGTCGTCCTTGAGTGCTGCTTTCCCTGTCCGATATTTTTATCCTTTTTTATCTAAACATCTAACGATACTTCTAATTTTAAAACCCTTTTAGTATTTCAAATTAAAGGAATTATAAAACAACTTTAATTTGATTGATTCTAGTATATATATATGTGTACTATAAACAAGTTTTTGGTGAACTTGAATGCTAAGCCAAGTTAAAGAGGCTGTTGTTATTATGTTGGATTTATGATCAGAATTATCTAAAATGTTAGTGAAATTGCTCTGCACTATAAACCTAGTTTTAAAAATATTGTTAATAATGCATCTGTGATATATCACTGGAAATTTAACGTGTGCTTCTGCTGTTTTTCCCAACCATTTGCGACGTATGACTATAGTTTAGCGTACATGGAAAAGTTTTAATATTTCTCTTCCGGACGAAACGGGTCTGTTTTCATAATTTTATATCAATGATCATAGACTGTAATGTTAACAGTATTAGATGGTAATTAAACGGTATTTGTTGTATGACGGACATCGCCTAGGGTGGAAAAGTATGCACCTTTGACATCAGTCTTTTTGTTTATAAATATTAAAGATCATTGATTTATTTTCTTAAGTATGGGAAGCTATTCATATAAGGGACTCCTGTGTTAATGAATCATTTAAAAAACAATGAATTGGTCAGTATTACTTTTTGAATATCATGTTGTAATGTAACCAGATGTTTTAAATATAGATGTAAAAATCGAACAGGAAAAGTAGCATTCAAGGACGACAATCAACCACAAACACACACAAAAAACAACTATATATGAAAATGAATAAAACGCAAAATAAGACCAAGTTCTACGGTGCACACATGAACAGAGCAATGTGAAAACTGCATTGATTAATCAAAGAAAGGCATTCTTTGATTAAAATTAAAAGTCAGTAAGAGCTTGGACTTTACTTTTGATGGAAATAAACTCAGTGTGATACAAGTTACTAAAGTCTTAAACTGTTCAAAAGATGATTAAATCAATGTTAATCTTGTGTACAGGAGTAACAATGGAAAATGTCTACATGTGGACAGAAGAAGTATGGGGAAGAACGAAAATGAAGTGATTTTATTATATGTGCTTCTTCGAAATATGAGAACTGCATTTTAATAGTGCCCTTGTCTAACTAATCGTACAATTTCTTTCTACCTTCATGTGTTTGGTACAACTTTTTCTTATCGTAGACACCAAAAGCCCTATACATTTTATACTTATAGTCTAGATACATTTCAAACATAGGTTACAGTGAATGACCATAACCTTCATTTAACACTCAGTTTATTAAAGTAGCAACCCCACTAACAACAGCCACATTTTACCTACTGACGACGAGGTATATAATTATATAACTTACATAATTTGAGAATCCAAACTCAATAGACACAATATAAACAATATAACATGTTATTTATGGTTATTATTCAAAATTCAGTCTGTCTGGCAGAAACTTGGGGATCACTTCATCCGTCGTCCTTCCGTCGCACGTTAACCTTCAACCTATCCTTGGCCATAACTTGAAAGGTAGTTGGACTATGTTCATAAAATTTCACACACATGTTCACCTTATTTTAAGAAATGTCGCTAAACATCTCTGACTTTCATTTTGGCGGAGTTTTTTATAAACACTTTAACCTGCAACCTAACCAAGCTCATAACTGGAATTGGCACAAGGCAGGCGACACACGTGTTCCGTGGAACACCCTTCTTATACTAAATAGGTTCTAATTGTCTATTAAATTGAATTGCCAAGTCGTTTTTAGCTTAAGTAGCTACAGTCCAGAAGAGCTAATGAAATTGTATTCTTCGTCAGTTTCTGCATTTTCATCCGTTAGCAGCATCTTTTCTGAAACTTACTGAAAGTTATCTTATGAGTGTTTTATTTTAAATTAATTGCCGTTTACTATTCATTTTAGGTTGAACAAAAATGCAAAGACAAGTACAACAGTTGAATAGAATTGAATGTTGAACGGCTCATCAACACAGTATATGTTAGTTAGAGCCGCCCCAGAGAGAGTGGAAGGATACATAGGAATGCGGGTACCGTGCTCTACTCTTATTATCGAATATATTCATATGTTTTTTTAACGTGCTCGGAGGATAGACTGATACACGGGACCGTCCGGTTTACGTCCCCATCCGACGGACGAGGATAAGGAAAGTGTATTGCCCAAGAAAACACCGACAAAACTCAGTGGCACAACGGAGAGGACTGACAAAACTACACGAAGGTATGTTTTTATTTTTGCCAGGTTTTCAAAACCCATTAAAGGATTGATAATGTTGTCAACATTATGGCAAATAACGTGTTTGTTCCACATGTCAGAAAATCTTTCAGAAGTGGTAGAGATTATAATTTACAAATAGGCTACACTCAAATGTGTGCATCACATCAAAAGTGCAGAACTCGTGTGTAAACATCAAAGTCATGAAGGTTTTTGTTGTTATTTAATGCAATATATTAATCTATGTTGAAAGAAGACAAACTATTTTTAAAAAAAAGGAGATGTTTCATGTCCACGGTGTTTCGGGTCGACGGTATCTTCTCAAATTTAAATTAAAGTCCTCAACTTGGAACCGTCAGTGGCAAAGTAGGCCACTGGGGGTTTAAACCGGTTATAGGGTGCACCAAACCTCACACTTACCCTACTGTCATCCCATTAAAACAGGACAGTGTAAATAAAGAAATCCCCGCCATGATCTAATCTTTAACCAACAAGGCAGCATCAATAGGCAATATAAGTAAAACACAAATATGCTCGTTTACATATCATACCAAAAGAAACAATAGCCTAGAAAGCCACAATAAAGTTACTCATTGACTTGGCAGTAGCCAGAGCAACAAGAAAATACACCATTAAGGGCACGACAAGAAAGATCATAGACAAACATCAAACGCCACCGTCCTAATGGGCTTTAGGTAGGCGTCATCATAGGGTCCACAGCCTGTCCGGTCATCGTACAATTAAAGAGGAAAGCATATTGTCGAACTGAAAAAGGGTCCACCACCAAGCATGCAGTACGTTGCAAAATGATAGGGTCCTAACCTCTTTTGATAAACTTTTTAACAAGTTTAACAAAGATAGTATGAAAGTGATCATGACCAAGAATCTTATGAAGTTTATAAATCACATCACCATAGAAGTCAGATTATGAAAGTCCTTGTCGCAGACGAGTCCTTTAATTACTTTTATATTTGGAAATAAGATCAGGGTTACGATAATAAACTTTTGCAAAGGTATTACGAAGTTTATGGTAACGGTAACCCTGATTGAGTAGCTTTTTAGTTATACAATGATTACTAATATTAAAGACCTCAACTCGAATACAAGCTCTTGAAAAACGAATAAGTTGAGACACATACACCCCATAAGAAGTTGTTCGGGAAACATCCACATCCGAGTGGGGATAATTAACAATGTCAAAATTAAAATCATCTCTCTTATCATAGATTGTGCTAATTATTTCACCATTTTCAATCGAGAGATCTATATCAAGAAAAGAAGAGTTATTATCAGATATATTAGCTTTGTTAAGCTGAAGTTCTTTAGGATAAATGTTATTAACCATAGTTGGAAAGACAGGGTTGTCAATGTTCAATATGTCATCCAGATACCGAGAGCTGTCATGAAAGGCTTCAATAACATCTGCCTGGGTATCTGGTGAAAGACTCAACATGATATCTCTTTCATAGCAAAATAAAACCAAATCTGCGACAAGTGGTGGACAGTTCGTACCCGTAGGGATACCAACAATTTCGGAATTACTAAAGAGAATTAACTTCAACTTAACACAAATGTAAATCACAACGGGAAGTGTGTGACACGTAAGAATCACGTCTGTACCTCAAAGTTCAAGATCACGCTTTGAGGACAAATGTCACAAATCCGTAAATGGTGTCTCAACCATTTATCATGTTAATGCTAAAATTACTGAAGGGAATTATGTCGAACTTAAAACAAATATTAATCACAATGAGGTGTGTAGCTCAAAACACAATATGGAGGTCAAAAACCTTTTCGGAGGCATTTGTCATTTACAGTGAATTGTTTTGTTTATATGTACTTGGCCTGCATCTATATGGAGACGAAACCCCTGTATGTTCGATTTTGATATGTAAGAGAGGTTGGCCACAGACTCTGAAAAACGGAAAGCGGCAGAAACAAATTCCCTGCAAGGAACAATCAGGGTATTTGAAAAACTGCAAAAAAAAAGGAAAAGTCAGAAGAGACATTTATTTCTGCACTTCCTTGCACATGTTGAATATGTAATTGACAACCTTGGCAGAACCAAAATAAATACTTTTTTTCTATGATTTGTTTTCAAAAGTTTATAAAAACATTTAGATGGTATTCAGTTACTTAAACATAAATCAAAGATGACCACCACAGGAAATATCTTGAAAGCAAATGACAACTATTACTTTAGAATAGTGATGTTTTTGTAAGATGTGCTGCTATTTTAGCTCCCCAATCTGTGGAATGTTTGTTGCAGTAGTCAGACTAGTATTATTATACAGGTAGTGCATATTATCTTTTCGATTTTTCTTCTTTTGGTGGTGGACCTGGCCAACTTGACCCTTGTTTTCAATTATCTGTTTCGCTCAGGTATTGAAATATATAAGTTGCATTTTGAGTGTATGTGCAATGCAATATTTTATGCATTCATGCAATTTGCCATTCTTACCGATGACGGGAGGTATACAGTAGTGATTCTACTCTGGAAAAAGAGGATGGTCTGCCTCTGCCACAAAACATCGACGGTCATACATGTATGATATATGGCCTGAAATGTGATAAAATGGAGTAAAACTCCATTTAAACAAATAAACCAAGAAAGTGATACATTCAAGCAATGCATGTTAATTTCAAACATCAGTATTAATTGCAAAGTGTATATTATTCATGAATATTTTCATGAGAGTGAATATATATATATATAGTAATATTAACGATTTTGAAATACAATAAATGACATTGGAAGACAGAAAGTTGTTGTTAATTATGTACTGTTTTTAATCAGTAGAAGATACATATAGCTTGATTTGGACCTTGGGTTACATTTGTGTTTCGATACAAGAAAGTGTAACGTCTACACCCGCTACGTAAATTACTATTCTATTCCAGTGTGACGTTCTCACATCGTAATAAGACTTGGTGTTCAAGATCACTAGCAAGAATTGATATGGGCAGATAAATATGTTAAAAGGTATTGCCCTTTATTGTGTCTAGTCAGGTATATGTGTTAGGGTTTAAGCGTTAGCGTGTGTGTGCGTGCGTGTGTGGGTGTGTGGGCGTGCGGGTGTGGTGTGTGGTCTAATACTTGGAACTAACCTGATCAAACTGTGCAAGATCACTACCATGCAATCAATTGTAGGAAACATGGGCAAGTAAATCTGCCCTTAATATGTCAAAGAACGTTCCTTAGTGTTAATATTGCGAATTGAATGGCAAAATATTGACTTATGGTCACGAAACTTAATGCAATTATTCGTCGTCAATAATTCGACGCTGTTTTCATAAAAGTAACAATTTCAAAAATACTTCTTCATAATGCAAATTTTATAGTTAAATTGCTCTTGCTAAAATAAACACACGGTTGACGTCACAAGTGCTTCGTGGACTACCATTCTAGTTAAGCTATATATACATGTATATAACCCATGCTATCGCACGACCTACAAACCTATGCATTCATTGCAATGATTTGCTGCCTAGATGGGACATTTGATCACCTCGAAGGTCGATGAGCCTAAACTGGCTTCTGGGAAATCAAAATATATTATTGGACCAAAATCGCTCTAGTTGTATACAACGAATGTGGCATAAAAGGTGGCATAAAAGGTGCTAACCCGATTATATAATGCAATAAGTATCTGGCATCTGCGAGTGTAATACGGCCACGACATAAATACATGGCAAACACTATGCAAATGAGGACTGAATCACTGTATTGGTGCACTGAGAGACAAATGGATATGAAATATTCAACATTAGCTTTTTATGAAGTCTTATGGGTACTATGTACTAAGTAGAATATGTTAAGCATTCAGAGACGTAGCCGAGTGAAGGCGCGGGATTATTTTCGCATTGGTTTAATAATGATAAGAATTAGTTGGTCATTAATCAACAACATAACATTTACCATAGAGCTATAACGCGGCCTATAGAAAATAAAGGCATGTATGCGGCACAACCCGATCCGCAATTTCCGAAAAGGTTTCTGAAGACATCACGCAATGCCTGCATAATAACCGCCGTATTTAAATTGCCAACCCTTAAATGGTAGTAAACAGAATATTAAATCACAACTATGATTCTCACGGCGAAGCCAATCCCCAAGTCAGCAAAGTGATCTAATAGGAATGCTAAACGGTGTGTTTACATAGATGATAGTTTACAATATCTACACAGGCAAAACTATTTGTTCATTAAAACAATACGGTCATTGACTAACACTCTACGGCTTCAGTGTCCTGTAGAAGTACACTGGAACTAACATGCCACCTTACGGCTCTGTACATATATAAAAACTTCGCGGACATAATTATAGAGATTTGCTTCCAAAAAGCAACGAAGATTTTCCTTTGTTATATCGTGTGGACAATGAATAAAATAAAAATAAGATATTCATTGACTGTTGTTTATGTTATATTAGATAGCAGCAAGTCAGATTAAGAGGGCTGGCGTGGCGCAGTCGGTGGCGCGGCGGATTTGTAACCGGAGGCCCTGGGTTCAATCCTCCGTGGTGCCACTGATCTCCGTCGGTGTGTTCTTGGGCAAGACACTTTCCCTTAGCCTCGTCCGTCGGATGGGGACGTAAACCGATGGTCCCGTGTATCAGTCTATCCTCCGAGCACGTTATAGAACCATAGGAATATATTCGATAATAAGAGTAGGGCAGGTTCCCAGATTCCTATGTATCCTTCTCCTCTCTCTGGGGCGGCTCTAAATAACCTATACTGTGTTGATGAGCCGTTAAATAACATTCAATTCAATTCAATTCTAAATCCGGAAGTCACATATTCTTCAATACTGGCACTGCTGTCTTATCCGGGCTGTTAGGTATATCGGAGTCTCTCCTCAGAGCACGGTAAAGAATCATAAGGTACATCCGCGGACGAGCGGGTAAAGACTACGTTTGAAACCTTACCGCCTCTCATCGCTTGCGGATGGCGGGACGTACATGTATACAGAACTGGTTCTATGCGTGTTCTGCCTCCACCACTAAAATTCGTGTTTAATAACGTAATGATGTTAATCTCCGAACGAACACGAACCATGTAAAGCTATGTGATAGCAAGAGTAGGGTTGGGCGCGCGTGTGTGAGTGTGCACAAACCACTATATAATTTCCACTATATTTACGGCTACAAACGTATTATCATACAATTGTTTCTGCAGAAGGATTAAACAGTTGAATTACGTAACATAACACACAGACCATCTACGGATAACCTCCAAATATGATATCCAACGCTACAGATTTAATTCTTTATTACTTTCATGTGTACACATGGCACGGACACTTATTTTTGAAGTGTAACTGGTGCTAAGACAAGAGAAAACCTTACTAAAATATAAAATGTACGCATGCATTTTATAAGCCGCTTGTTAAGTTTGTATTATTTATGAACATTTTTGGGCTCGAAAACACGACGACTCAGTGTGTTATTAAATCCGTAAAGGGTTCTAAACTTCATATTGCTTGAAACTGTACATAGTATTAAATAGAAGTGTAGTTAGATCACAAAACACGATTTAATGAATATAGCTTTAAGGCAAGATTTAAATTTATATGAATGGTTTTGCACCAAGAACTAGCCGAGTCATTGATTGTCTCTTACGAGACTATTGCATTATTTCAATATATAGTTTTGTCAATATGTACATTGAATATGCAATTGAAACACATTAGGATGGATTTACTCGTATTTGGATTACTATCCATTATTCTGGCTTTACTTGTATTTGGATTGCTACCCATAATTCTGGCTTTACTCGTATTTGGATTGCTACCCATTATTCTGGCTTTACTCGTATTTGGATTGCTACCCATTATTCTGGCTTTACTCGTATTTGGATTGCTACCCATTATTCTGGCTTTACTCGTATTTGGATTGACACTCATTATTCTTCCAGATTGCCTCCATTAAGTAACAAGACGTAACAATGCTAAATTTTATTTTTAATACCAGCCTCAGAAAGTACATTCTACCTCCATCTGAAAGTCCAATACATCAAAATGGAAATAAACTCCGTCTCAGTCTATCCTATCGTCATTTGTCTAGTTTAATACATAATTTTAGGTCAATGCTCAAAAAGTTCATGTATACATTTATTATGATACAAAGTGGCTGGTGGGCAGCCAGACAGTTTAAACCCTGATAAGTTGGTTAAACACAATATTGGCATATTTATGGACTGTGTCCCTTTAATATTTTAATCCCGTTTGCAACGATTGATTACATAGGTTTAAGTGGTTCAGTATTGCAAGTAATTATCCAATTAAAAAAAACAAAAAAGACAACAACAACAAGAAGACAATAAGTATTACCTTGATTTGTCCAATGGTTTATATTTAATATATGTAACGTCTTCAAAAATCTCACAGGCGGAATAAATACTTAATTTTTTTGAATGCCACACTTCGTTTTTAATAGGCTTGTCTATCTTATATAATTGGAGTGAAGATGTAAAATATTATGAATACTTGTTGTCGTTGTTGTTGTTTTTTGATGGATGCAAAGTTTTTCTTGTCTGTTGTATATATCATCATGAGTATATTGTAATCATTGTGAGACTCTGAAGTTGTTTTTTGTTGTTTTATGTGTAAAATGTGTTGCTCTAGAAGTAACAGTATAAAGTTTAAATTGTAAAATGAATACTCAGCCAAGGTACATGGAACGCACCACTACATTTCGTAGTTGTCCACGTCTTTGTTGTGCTTTTTTTTTTTTCAGTGTGTGGATTTAATCTATGAAATTTTCCGAAGTCCAATGGATAACTCCCCTTTTTTTTTATGTAAAAATACCTTACTTTTTTATCTCTTTAAATGCTCTTTCTTATTTCTTTTGACACTTCAGATGAAACAGACCATAGGGAACAAAGTTTTAATATACTCTATATTATGATTATGTTGATTCTTTTTTTTATATTAAACTATTTGCACAACGTTCAGTGTAGTCTGACCAACCGCCAGTATGTGTCAAAGCACAGTCTTCTGAATTATGTCTGAAAAGGTATCATTTATTTCAGTGAATGTCCAAGGCCTTGGTGATAGAAACAAACGTAAAGACGTCTTCCATTTTTTAAAACAAAAGTCATTTTCTGTATATTTTCTTCAAGATACACATTTTGTACTTAAAGACGAAAACTATATACATGTAGAGTGGGGATACGAATGTTTTTTTTAATAATTTTAATAGTCAGTCTAGAGGGTTGCAATTTTATTTAATAACAATTTTGAATACAAAGTACATAAAAGAGAAGGGGACTCAGATGGTAACAAACTTATTCTAGATGTTATAATTAATGGGAAAAGGATGACCTTAATAAATATGTATGGTCCCAATAAAGATAAACCAGATTTTTATGCAAACATTAAGCAAGATATTGATAGATATGGAAACGAAACTATTCTGGAGGGAAATTTTAATCTGGTTTTAAACCCTGAAATTGATACTTTTAACTATATAAATATAAATAACCCTAATGCTAGGGAAAATGTTAAAAATCTGATTGATAAAAGTAACTTAGTAGACTGCTGGAGAGAACTAAATTTCGATAAAAAGGGGTTCACATGGAGACGCCCAAATACTAATAAAATGGCAAGATTAGACCTCTTTTTAATATCAGAACATTTATTTACTGACATCGAAGACAGCATAATTTTACCCGGGTACAGAACAGACCATTCAATAATAACTATATCTTTCACTGTTGGAAAATTTGAAAGAAGAAGATCATACTGGAAATTCAATAACTCCCTTCTGAAAGACAAAAAATATATATAGATGAAATTAAAACAGTAATTGACAATACAAAACTTCAATATGGAATACAAAATCAAAACTTAAATCTACAAATCAAAGACATTCCTTGTAAAGATTTGTTGTTAGATATTGATGATCAACTTTTTTTTGAAACTTTATTGATGGAGATTCGTGGGAAAACAATATCATATTCATCTTTTATTAAAAAACAAGAAGATAAAACAGAAGCAACTCTATTAAAAGATATAGAGATGTTAGAAGCGCAATTAGATATTGATTTAATTCTTTTAGAAAGTAAAAGAAAAAGTCTGTTTGAACTTAGACAAAAAAAAATAGATGGAATAAAAATAAGATCTAAAGCAAAATGGTTAGATGAAGGGGAGAAAATCACAAAATATTTTTGCAACTTAGAAAACAGGAACTTTATAAGTAAATGTATACCCTCTCTCATTTCTACTGAAGGCAAAGTCCTAAAAGATCAACATGCTATCTTAAAAGAAACTAGGAATTTTTATCAATCATTGTATACACATAGACCAGTAAAACATGTAAATTTAAATAAACTGTTTAAAGATAGTCATATACCAAAACTTACTAGAGAGCTACAAAATACACTAGAAGGCCCAACAGAATTATCAGAATTATTATTTTGTTTAAAAAACGCACAAAATCTCAAGAGCCCAGGCTCTAGTGGTTATACCATGGAGTTTTACAATTTTTTCTGGAAAGATATAGGAATTTTCCTCTTGAGATCTATTAACCATGGTTTATTAAAAGGAGAACTTTCAATCACGCAAAAAGAAGGAATTATAACATGCATTCCAAAAACAAACAAAGATAAAAAATACTTAAAAAATTGGAGACCAATTTCTTTATTAAATTGCTCATATAAATTAGCGTCAGCATGCATTGCGCAGCGTTTAAAAAAAGTTTTACCTCTACTTATAAACGATGATCAGACTGGTTTTTTGGCAGGGCGATATATAGGTGAAAATACACGTTCTATATACGATTTGTTTTATTATACTGAAAAAAATTATATACCTGGACTACTTCTTATTGTAGATTTTGAAAAGGCTTTTGATACACTTTCATTGATCAGGTATTATGTTTTTTTCAATTTGGACAAGGAATAAGGAAGTGGATAAAGGTTTTCTACACTGATATAAAATCCTGCATTTCCGTTAATGGTCACTTATCAGAATGGTTTTCTATTCACCGAGGCTGCCGACAGGGAGACCCGCTCTCCCCATATATTTTTATCTTATGTGTTGAAATATTAGCTATACTGGTTAGAACAAATAAAGACATCACAGGAGTCAAAGTAGGGGACACTGAATATGTTATTTCTCAATATGCCGATGATACCTCCTTGGTATTAGATGGCACTGAAAAATCACTTAAATATGCCCTAATTGTTTTAAAATTCTATGCAGAAATATCAGGTCTTAATGTTAATGTTGATAAAACTAGAGTTATATGGTTTGGGAAAAATAAAGGCTCAAAGGCTAAACTTTGTAAAGATGTAAATTTAAATTGGGATCAAGGAGACTTTGTGGTCCTTGGTATCATAATGTCAACGAACCTACATAGTCTACTCGCATTAAATTACGATAGAAAAATAAAAGAAATTAAATCATTACTACTATCTTGGTCAAAAAGAATACTCACACCGATTGGAAAAATTACTGTCATAAAGAGCTTAGCGTTATCAAAATTAAACCATTTATTTTCATCTTTACCAAATCCACCTGACAGTCAGATTAAAATACTACAAGATATGTCTTTTAATTTCCTATGGAACAATCACCCAGACAAAATAAAGAGAACTGTTGTAACCCAAGATTATGAACATGGGGGATTAAGAATGATTAATATTAAACAATTCATATATTCATTGAAACTAACATGGATTAGAAGATTCCTAGTTGGAGATAAAAAATGTATAAAAATCCATAAACATATGTATCCATTTACGACTAAGATGTTATTTCAGGGTAATGATTATGTAAAAAATAAATTGCAAAATATATGCAATCCCTTTTGGAAGGATGTATACACAAGTCTGGATACTCTATTAAATGTTAAACCACTGTCATGGAAACAATTGCTAACACAGCCGTTATGGTACAACAATAACATTAAGATCGGAAGATCAAGTGTATTTTATAAGAGATGGTATGACAAAGGTATTATATTTATTAATGATCCAATGGATAACAATGGTAATCTGCTTTCTTTTAGACTATTTATAGAAAAGTTTAGCATACTTTCAAATTTTATAGAATATGAAGGTATGACTGCGGCAATTAGGGAGTACCTTCAAAATCTGAATTTTGCACATCTGGCTATCAACCTAGAAAACCCTGTTTGCCCATTAGCAGTTTTTCTCATAACTGGAACAAAAAAGGGCTGTCGCCCTATTTATGAAGTTTTAAATAAATCGGGTGTGCAGCCAACATCTATTGCAAAATGGGGTCAGTACGGTTTAAATATAGACAGAGATTGGAATAAACTATTTAAAATACCTTTCATTTGCACAAAAGATACAAAGTTACAATGGTTTCAAGTAAAAATGAATCACAGAATTACTGCCACAAACCTCCTTCTGACAAAAATGAAAATAAAAAATGACAATTCATGTAGTTTTTGCACTGATACTTCAGAAACCATTACTCATTTATTTTGGGAATGCAGATATTCAAAAACATTTTGGGATAATTTCAAGTGTACTTGCACAGAAAAGAATATACAAATTCACCCGGAATGGACTATGAAAATTATTATTTTTGGTTCCATTCAATATGACATTGTTTTAAATAAATTACTTCTACATGCAAAATACTTCATATATAAGTGCAAGTTAGATGGGAGATTGCCATTCTTTGAAAATGTTAAACCACAAATTAAATACCTATATCATACTGAAAAAATAAACGCTATTAAAAATAATTAATTGGAAAAAATTGAAAAGCCCTGTTGGCATATAAAACCCTTTTACACTAATCAGATCCTTTTTCGCTAAATGTTACTCTGTGCTTTTAGTAAATAACAACGGTAAATATATTGTTGCACTACGTTTCCCACTGTTCCCATTGAGTAATGAAGAGTCACATCTCCATAGAAACATCTTGTCCTTTTTTTTTATAAACCACAACTTTTTTTCCACGAATATAATAGGAAAACTCAGTGGAGATATTACATATGTCTGGTATAAAGTCACATGTATGTCTCATTGTTCTAATATTTGTGAGTGTCTATGTAACATAACTTTTTTTCAATATAAATATATGTAAAACATCCACTGGGTTTTTTGAAAAGAAAAAGTTTGTTTGCGATTTTAGAATGAATGCAAACAATAATAAATAAGTAACGTTTATCATTTGAAGATTGTGAAATTAAATGTCTTCCAATTTTTAAAGGGATACATGCCAATTATGACATATTATCCACTGAAGATATTTTGAAATATATATACATACTGCAATGCCTCCCTTTAACAAACTTGGCCAATATTCATGTTTGCACTCATTCTGAAATCGTAAAGAAAGAAAAAAACCTCCCCATTTGTTTATGTCTATATTAAGATATGCTTTAGTCTAGGTTCTGTAAATAGTTGTTGTATTATATTTAAATACATATTTGACGCATATTTTATCATATAACTGTACATTTTGCTGAGGGGTGGCACACCCCGACCCTCACAAACCTATGACGGGGTGAATAAATGGATCACCATAAATTTGGTGATTGAAATTTAAAAAAAACACAAAAAAACAAGACGTAACAATGCTAAATTGTATTTTTAATACCAGCCTCTGAAAGTACATTCTACCTCCATCTGAAAGTCCAATACATCAAAATGGAAATAAACTCCGTCTCAGTCTATCCTATCGTCATTTGTCTAGTTTAATACAATAGGAAAATGTAATACTGCTTAATGTTAGAAAATTGGACATTCTTGATAACAGAATAAAACGTTTGCACATAGTAGATATTTTTATTTTCACAGTAACTGTTATATATCATGGCTAAATCAATGCAATACATATATACAATACCGATTTAAGATATATACATAAGTAAAAGTCTGTATGTCAAAGCTGTTTTTGAAAAACAGAAGAGGAATGCCTCCCTCCTATAATAGAATCAAAAAGTCAACATATCAATACCCGTGGAATGTATGAATGGCAGTTTAAAGGGACACATTGCAATCTTGATTTTTTGAAAACTCGCGGCGTCCCGTTAGTTTTTCAAAATAACATCCATTATTTCAATCATTAATACTAATTATAAGAATAGTATAAACCTAATTGTTTTTGTATATTACTGACTTTTGATAATACTGCACCAATAATATATTTCAAAATTTGGTAAAATAATATAGAAAATAGAAAACACAACATTTTATTTAATGATATGCAAGCCGGTTTAAAGTCAAAATGTTCCTTCATAAATAAGAAGAGACGCTAATATTGATGCTTGGTAAAAACATCAAGATTTCCTTGTGTCCCTTTAAGCTTCATTCACTTTAATCCTCACTGCTTGGTTAATATAGATATACACGTCAAACAGGAAAAGCAGTATTCAAGAACGACAGTCAACCACAGGCACATACAGAAACAAAGAACAAATTTAAAGATGAACAAAATGCCAAGTTAGACATCACAAACACAAAGGGGTTGACAATAGGAACGGTCAGTGGCAAAAAAAGCCGCTGGGGGTTTAAACCAGGTTATAGGGTGCACCAAACCTCACACTTACCCTACTTCAACCCAATAAAACGGGACGGTGTTAATAAAGAAATCCCTGCAATGAACTATTCTCTAACCAACAAGGCAGCATTAATAGGCAATATAAGTAAAACACAAAGATGCTCGTGTATATATAAATACAAAATAACAATAGCATAGAAAGCTACAAAGAAGGTACTCACTGACTTGGCGGAAGCCAGAGCAACAAGAGAATAAACCATTGAGGGCACGACAAGACAAGACTGCAAACAAACATCAAACGTAACCGTCCTTTTTGGCTTTAGGTAAACGTCATCATAGGGTCCACAGCCTGTCCAGTCATCACACAATTAAACAAAAAAGCATAGTGGCGAACTGTAAATTGGTCCACCACCAAGCATGCAGTGCGTTGCAAAATGATAGGGTCATAACCTCCTTTGATAAACCTTTTAACAAGATCGGACATAAAATGGAAGGGTTAAAGTGTTCTGGATATATAAATACTGTATGAGTTTGGTAAAGATCGGATACAAAATGAAGGTGCTAGAGTGGCAAAAAGGCAGGAAGTGTGCATTGTTGTAAATTCAAGGGCAGATAACTCATCTATAACCGGTCAAATCGGGTTGGTTCAAAAACGAGATCTTATGGATATATAAATACTATATGAGTTTGGTAAAGGTCGGATGCAAAATGAACGTCCTAGAGTAGAGTGGTGAAAAGGCAAGAATTATTCATTGTTTTAAATTCAAGGGCAGATAACTCAGCTATAAAAGGTCGAATCTGGTTGGTTCAAAAACTCGTCCGAAATCTTATGGACAAATAAATACTGTATGAGTTTGGTAAATGTTGGATGCAAAATGAAGGTGCTAGAGTGTTGACAGGGCAAACAGTAGGCATTGTTGTAAATTCAAGGGACGATAACTCAGCTATACGCTGCCGAATCTGGTTGAAGAACTCGTCTGAGATCTCATAGCTATTTAAATACTGCATACGTCTCGTGAAGATTGTAGATATATGCAAAGTAAAGGTGCTTGAGTGTCCTCATTTAAAACAATGGTACAGCATATTCTGTAATACAATTATCAGCATCTTCAACCTCACGTCTGTTATGAACTGCATCACTACCAAAGTCAATCTCATCATAGCTGTTTCAATATTATTTTCAAGTTATATCTTAGGACTCTGCATGTAATCGGTTGCGATTTCTACTAGTATAATTGTTTTATGCATGATTTTGTATTATAAAAGTTAAGTTTTATTCCATAGAGATTTGTTTCTCCGAATTTATTATATTATTTAACTGCTCTGATGGATTATCTGATTATTGGGGAATACTTTATGAGATGGTGGACGTGTGATACTTTCTTATATTTCACTCATAGAAATGTAATAAACATTTTATTAGTAAGAGTATCTCACGAATACTCCTTAAATTTCCGACTTGCACTCGTATGTAAGTGACAGGAAATGTAATCAGTTTTAAATCAACAAATGATAAAACTTTGAGTCTACCAGATTGTCTCAAGTACTTTTTATATAGAGTTTCCAATTTAGCGCCTGTCGCAGAACACGGTGCTTTACATAAACATCAAAGTTACGTCTCATGTCTATAATACAGAAACATCATGTTAACAACAATACAGACACATCATGTCAACTACCGAAACATCATGTTAATTATATAGAAACGCTCAATCTTATATGTCAACAATCTATGGCAGAACGTGACCTGCACATACTAGTATACAGATTCCAATTTGGCGTCTGTTGTTGAACCCGACCTACAGACTTACAGTGTCACAGTTCCAAAGTTCTCTTTTTGGTGACATGGCTTCTTTGAGACCAGATATTATTGGATACAAAACCACTAATGCATCCCTAGATAATAATCTTGTTAAACCCATGCTCACATTTGGTGGTGTTGGGAAA
The DNA here is from genome assembly GCA_037043455.1 of Cyrtodaria siliqua. Taxonomy (NCBI): domain Eukaryota; kingdom Metazoa; phylum Mollusca; class Bivalvia; order Adapedonta; family Hiatellidae; genus Cyrtodaria; species Cyrtodaria siliqua. The sequence goes on from JAWPHD010012258.1 coordinate 65,552, forward strand.
ATAAAATGTGAGAGATATATCAACAGCTTACATGGAAATCTAGATCTGAAGTAGGAAAACATGATTTCTCCAGCTTCGTATTCTTCAAAAGGTCAATCTTCTAAAACAACATTATAATATACATGATATAGTAACAAAACTCTGGCTTTTGAAAAATTGAAAAACAAATTAGTTAGCATATCACCACATTATTGTACATAAATATCAATGTATAGAGAAACATCAATGTTACATGTTAACAATAGAGAAACATCACTGTAACATGTGAACAATCCAGAAATAAAAAAATGTTACATGTGAACTATACGGAAACATCAATGTTACATCTCATGTCAGTAGTACAGAAACATCAGTTACGTCTCATGTCGGTAATACAGAAACATCAGTTACATCTCATGTCAGTAATACAGAAACATCAGTTACGTCTCATGTCGGTAATACGGAAACATCAGTTACATCGCATGTCGGTAATACAGAAACATCAGTTACATCTCATGTCAGTAATACAGAAACATCAGTTACGTCTCATGTCGGTAATACAGAAACATCAGTTACATCGCATGTCGGTAATACAGAAACATCAGTTACATCTCATGTCAGTAATACAGAAACATCAGTTACGTCTCATGTCGGTAATACAGAAACATCAGTTACATCGCATGTCAGTAATACAGAAACATCAGTTACGTCTCATGTCGGTAATATAGAAACATCAGTTACATCTCATGTCGGTAATACAGAAACATCAGTTACGTCTCCTGTCGGTAATACAGAAACATCAGTTACATCGCATGTCAGTTATACAGAAATATCAGTTACGTCTCATGTCGGTAATACAAAAATATCAATGTTACGTCTCATGTCGGTAATACAGAAACATCTCTCATGTCGGTAATACAGAAACATCAATGTTACGTCTCATGTCGGTAATACAGAAACATCAAAGTTACGTCTCATGTCGGTAATACAGAAACATCAAAGTTACGTCTCATGTCGGTAATATAGAAATATCAAAGTTACGACATGAATGTTACGTCTCATGTCGGTAATACAGAAACATCAGTTACATCTCATGTCGGTAATACAGAAACATCAATGTTACGTCTCGTGTCGGTAATACAGAAACATCAGTTACGTCTCATGTCGGTAATACAGAAACATCAATGTTTCGTCTCATGTCGGTAATACAGAAACATCAAAGTTACGTCTCATGTCAGTAATACATAAACATCAAAGTTACATCTCATGTCGGTAATACAGAAACATCAATGTTACGTCTCATGTCGGTAATACAGAAACATCAAAGTTACGTCTCATGTCGGTAATACAGAAACATCAAAGTTACGTCTCATGTCGGTAATACAGAAACATCAATGTTACATCTCATGTCGGTAATACAAAAACATCAGTTACATCTCATGTCGGTAATACAGAAACATCAATGTTACGTCTCATGTCGGTAATACAGAAACATCAGTTACATCTCATGTCGGTAATACAGAAACATCATGTCTACAATAAGTAAACAGTATGTCAATAATAAAGACACGTCATGTCAGCTATACAGAAACATCATGTCAACAATAAAGAAACAGTATGTCAATAATAAAGACACATCATGTCAACTCTACAGAAACATCATGTCAGCTATACAAAAGCATCATGTCAGCTATACAAAAATATCATGTGAACTATACAGAAACATCATGTCAACAATAAAGAAACCTCATGTCAACAATAAAGACACATAATGTCAACTATACAGAAACATAATGTCAACCATCATGTCAACAATAAAGAAACTTCATGTCAACTATACAGAAACATCATTTCAACAATACAAACACATCATGTCAACTATGTTTCTTAGTGTTGGGAATCGGTTGAAAATTCATGATCGATCATCAGAATTTTCAACCAACAGATGATCGATTATTAATCGATTAAACATGGCTTCCATACAAGACAGCTGTGTAGGGCTTTTTCAGACTATAAAGAAGACAATAAACACATTTCATGTATGTTCTGGTCATTAAGCAATTGAATGAAACCGACCAATTGTGATATCCCTTAAGAAATATATGATGACAAGAATGAAAATTTATTTCATTCTCTTGTACATGTGCGTACAAACAAAATGAAATAAATTATAGTTCTGCAACAACCGAGTAAACGCGATAATGAAATTGAAATCGATTAATCAGAAAAAATACCTAACTTACCGATGCTCGATCATATTGATTAATTCGAACAGCACTACAGAAACATCATGTCAACTATACAGAAACATCATGTCAACTATACAGAAACGCTCAATCTTACATGTCGACAGTCTCCATTATTGCATACCGGATTATAAGAATCTTTCATGGATGCGAGGTTCAGATAGTAAAATTCCATCCGGAGAGATGACTGTTTACTATCTGAACCGAACACCCATGATAGATTCATTTTCTTGCCTACCAATGTAAAAAGTTCTGAAATTTTTTGAAAACATATAAGAAATAGGCAATACAAATAAAATTCTCCGAACTCTTTATTTATAGTAGCGCACTAATATGCATGAGTCATGTCTCGTGATGGATAGTGCACACGAATTAACCAAACCACATTTATGCAGATGTGCATCCGCCAAGTTCATCCAAATAAGCCGTAAACACAACAATGATTTTATTTCCTTTGTTAACCATGTTAACAATATTAAATAAAATCACCTATAGCCAACCACAATATAATAAAGAAATAATACATTAAAGTATTATTTATGGAACAAACTGGTAAAATGAACAAGTTAGATATTGTGTAGTTTCATTACACGAGTGTGTAAAGCAGTAATTTTTACACATATTAGAGCGGGTTGGACAATTTAAACTGTTGAGACAGGGATAACAGTTCTTCGTCCGAAGCAGAATCGATGTCTGGATGAGGTCTCTTGCGTGACTTTCTGTCCTGCAAATTAATGTTAAATGTACCGCCACTGATGGTGGCATTACTAAAAAATGATGGCAATGTGTTGCTTTTCGAAACGTATGACGCTGTTTGCGAATGTGTCACACTTGGCACGCCATATCCACGAGTGCAACCTGATGAAGATTGTTGAGTGCGAGGCTGATCAACAACAGATGTGCCTGCAAGTATGTCTGATATACCTCTCTGTTGATTATTACTGCGAATTCTGTAATTATTGAGAGAATCGGCGTTTTTGTGGCCCGTTATATGAACTGCATGCGTGTCCGGAATATTGCTCTGTAGCAGTTTCTGGCACAAGCGTTTTTTTATACTTGCGTTGGTGATTCTCTTCCCTTGTTGCAACTCGGGAAGGCCTGCTTTTTGCGCCATCTTTTTCATCAGGGTGTTAAGTTTGTTTTTCCCAATGGGGCCATGCAAAAACCATTGCTGATTGGATCCAGGGTTGGTGTCGTTAGTAATTGCCGCCAAGTAAAATGGATGATCTGGGCCTGAAATCATAAAAGGATACATACAGACATTCTACTGCCATGGTATCTTCTAAACAATAGGTTTCTTAGGTTTTTTGGGTGTGTGCATTTGTTAATGATTTAAATTATAGGAAGTTTATATTTAAATATTATTACACGTGTAAACACAACACTAATCATATAAATAAAGTTTTACATTTGTGTGTGTAGACTTGCTTTTGCATTCGCCTGCGTTCATTCCCTGCATTCTGAGACAAGTCACAGACACATGATCTGGACACGTACATTTCTTGCATACCGGACAAGGATATCCGTCATTTTACCGGGGCTAGATATTTCCATCTCACCCTAGGGTCGGGATAAAATTCACACGCAGGAAAACATGCAAAACGGTAGTAGCTGGCGGCGTCAACGCACAATATGTCTCTGATATGCAAAAAAAAGAATCTAAAATCGGTAAAAAAGTTTTGGACCAGAGTATATAAAGTCATACAAAAAATAAAACTAGTGGACAGAATTTAAGTATCTTTTTTTTAGTAACCAATGTCTACCCTACCCGGTTAATTTGGTACCAGAAACATTAAATTCCAAACAAGATTTGATTTTTAAAAAATATCGCGAACACACAAAGGGTCTGTAAAAAATGTTGCAAAGTCCATAAAAAGTAACAGTTACGGACACATTCGAGTAACCAATAAAACGATTATTATTTTTTCGCAAACTTTCATTGTAAACATCCGGTATGCAGGAAAACATGCAAAAAAAGAATCTATCATGGGTATTTGATTCATATAGGAATACCAACCCTCTGTATAAGTGTTTTAAACAGAGCCTCGGTTCCGATAAAAACACTTATACCTCGGGTTGGAATTCCCTATCTTCACCGGATACCCATGTAAGATTCTTATATTCTAAATCGCCTTAAGGATTAATTGTTTTCTTTTATTCTTCTAGATTTATTCTTCTAGATACTATATACTATACCTAAAAAATCTGCTGGTCTGTGGTCAGCATAACATTTATAAGTTTGTACTGGACAGCGATCTGTACCGGTTGCATACATTCTGGGTTTTTGTGTTCTAATGTGTGTGATGTCCACCCCTGTCCTGGTTTTCGTTTGCCTTTCATTGTACTCCAAGTACTCGAGATTCGGTTCGTGGTCAAAGCAGAGATTTATATCACCTCACATCAGCTGCCTGGAATAGACAAAATAATTATCTTGTTATTATGCATTTATTACATGTATTAAATGAACAGAATTAGGCAACATGATAATGTTATCAAAATTAGGTCAGTAGTCAGTACAAGTACGAGTTATTTAATACAGTCAGTGTCCCATTTATTGATGTGAACGTTTTAGTTACCGTTTCTCCGTTAATTGAAACATTCATTTTGTTTGAATTGAATTGAATGTTGTTTAACGGCTCGTCAACACAGTATAGGTTATTTAGAGCCGCCCCAGAGAGAGGGGAAGGATACATAGGAATCCGGGAACCTGCCCTACTCTTATTATCGAATAGATTCCTATGGTTCTTTAACGTGCTCGGAGAATAGACCGATACACGGGACCGCCCGGTTTACGTCCCCATCCGACGGACGAGCATTTTGTTTTAAAAGAACAAATATATATCTGTGGTATGCAAGAAAAAGAATCGGTCAAGGTATCCAGTTTAGATTGGGACATTCCAAACCCCGGTATCGCTGTTTAGATCGGAACAATGAAACCGAGAATTTCAGTATATCCTTAAGAGTGTTATTGCAGTTCCGTGCAAAAATGAAATACGTCGGGAGAAAAAATGTCCATTCTAAGTTCCTATAATAAATATATATATATATATTTTAGATAATTTCTCATGGTCAAATGCCTTTTTCCGCGAAACAGAATTATGGTACATATGCTTGTTACTAAATATGCTAAAAAAATAGTTCAGTAATAAAAAATACAGCATTAAAAAGGCTAGCCTCCAGAATGACCAGAAAATGGATTAAATATTTCTTGCATACCGGACAAGGATATCCGTCATTTTACCGGGGCTAGATATTACCATCTCACCCTAGGGTCGAGATAAAATTCACGCGCGCCAACATTCGGTTTGCAGGAAAACGTTAGTAGCTGGCGGCGTCAACGCACAACGTGTCTCTGATATGCAAGAAAAAGAATCTATCATGGGTATTCGGTTCAGATAGGGAATTTCAACCCTCGGTATAAGTGTTTTAATCGGAACCTCGGCAGAGCCTCGGTTCCGATAAAAACACTTATACCTCGGGTTGGAATTCCCTATCTTTACCGGATACCCATGAAAGATTCTTATAATCTTACACAGGAGGGCAGATAAAAAATCATGCGCACAATAATCACGCGCAAATTGATGAGTAGCACGCGCTAAATGACGTAATGGATTCGAAAATCAACATTTTAAAGCAAAAAATAAATAACATCTCGTTTTCGTTGTCTATAACGAATTGTCGTGGTGTGAATTTCAAGGTAGCAAATCTTTTACTTGTATTAGCCTGTTCGTTCGGAAAAATGGGGCGTGCTGTAAGGACATCGTCCGAGTTAAATGCAATGTCGTTATTTTGTTCACTGTTTGGCCTTTGTTCAAAAGTGGCGTATTCCTCAATTGGCGTGGGAATAGATGATGAAGCGGGTGCTCTACTGGGAACATTAACAACAATGGGGTCATTTGAATGTTCAGTGTCAAAGCAGTCAAACAGATCTTGAAAGTCTTGATCTGGCATACCCTTCACCAGTTCATGCATGGCAGCTGTCCTGACATTGCCTGTGGTCATCAGGTGTACTTTGTAAATGGAATAAGTACCTAGTGGCTTTATAACATCAATTATCTTCCCCTTTTCGCCCTGGGAACCCACTTGTACACAATCTTGAAGGTGGCCATATTCAGAGAGCAGACAAACTCACAATATCAATATACACGTATACTGACAGGTCATTATACAGGTATATTTATACTAAGGGAGGTAATTATGTGTTACTGATTTTTTTTACTCTTACATTTAAATGACACCTATAAAACATATATTAGACGGTAATACATGGCTGATAATAATTTCATTTAGTACGAGAAGATAGTTTTTAGAAAATAATTCTAAATTCAGAACTACAAGCATGACATAATGTTACAATCCGTCTACTAGTCTACAGTAAATGCGATAATGCCCCATAATGAATGGTGCGGTTGTCCTTTTAGATTGCTTTCTGACTTTCAATTACGTGATTAATGATTTAAAGCAATACGTTGTAACTGTCTTTGAATAAAAAGTACTCAGCGAGTTTACTTGTATGTATTTTATTTCACTGTTTATCTGGCACGTCATTTCGAAATGAAATTATCGGAAATTGTTTTCCAGTGGCTGGCGGCCATGTTTTTTGTTTTTGTTTATGTAAATTTATGAGTTCACAAAAGTAGTCCGTACGTGACATCTAGCGCGTGAGCGCGTGAATTTTATCTCGACCCTAGGGTGAGATGGAAATATCTAGCCCCGGTAAAAGGACGGATATCCTTGTCCGGTATGCAAGAAAAGGCTATACACGTTTTACATGGGGGATGGAAGTCTTATTTTTATAGGTAAAGATAAACGCCACGCGCGCACCAACATCCGATTTGCAGGAAAACATGCAAAACGTTAGTGGCAGGCGACGTCAACGCACAACATGTCTCTGATATATAAGAAAAAGAATCTATCATGGGTATTCGGTTCAGATAGGGATTCCAATCCTTGGTATAAGTGTTTTAATCGGAACCTCGGCAGAGCCTCGGTTCCGATAAAAAGACTTATACCTCTGGTTGGAATTCCCTATCTTCACCGGGTTTTTTCTCTTGCGCTTTTTTGATTTGGATTCTGTGAACAAACAAATCAAAAAATGAAATAAATTAAAATGGCGGTGCCCTTGACATTGGCACTTTCATTTAGGTATTGCAACAAAGTCTGCACATGCAGTACAGATTATGGTATCAAAATCTTGACATAATTGTAGTATCTGAAAGCATATATAAAGAGGATCTGACATGAGTTGTCATTTCATACAAAATTGTCTTAAACGAGTTCAGGAATGTGTTATTAAGCGAGCCTCCGGCGAGCTTAATAACATATTCCTGGACGAGTTTAATACAATTTTGTATGAAATGACAACGAGTGTCAGATCCTTTTTATCACATGGCTCAAAAACGACAAGAAACTACACATTATTGCTTGTGGTGAATCTACATACGGTGGACTGTTACCCTCACAACATCGCCGATTCCACGGACTCCACGGACTAAACGGGTGTTCCGGGACATTGACTAGACGAACGTACTGACACTGCACTTCAACGACCGGCTGATTCGGTCGCCTTGTATTACTGTCACAAAATGTCACGGGTAGAGCGTACTGGTCGCATATAGCTCTTGTATCGGTTACACCCAAAATCTATTGTTCGAGTTGAAACAATTTCACAATATTCATGATCTATTCATGTAACACGTAAAAGCGTGCACATTTTAAGTGGCCGCCAGAGAGGCCGTGTCATAAGTTTAGTTTTGTGCTAATGCATGTAAACGTATAGGTATATTTTCCTTAAACGGCAAAATTGTATAAGGGCCTCGCGTGTAGACTCAATACTGTAGATTTAGCCACGTTTGTCACGGACTGAACGGGGCAAATAATGATTTGGGCGTAATGTTTGCTATAAAACCCATTGTCTTCTAGCTGTCGCCGGGATCGTCGATAGTACTTTGTTGGAACAGAGATTGGACGGCAAATTTCATAGGCAACATGTGCCTAAGCCATCCAGGATATAAGCCATCCAGGATATAAGCCATCCAGGGTTGGAGTAAGCCATCTAGGTTTGGATATCCAGGAGTGGAGCTAAGCTTCCACGACTAACGTTACAAGCGGTGGAGACGGTCCCCGTACCTGCGCAGCCAGGTTTTACTAACGACAACCCCCGGGACACAAGGTGGGCCCGTTACCAGTCCTCACTGGAGGAATATCATTCACAATCTCAGTGGAGATTAACTATCATTGCATCGCGTCATCAACCCTTACAGAAGGCATTTGATGACAATCATCCATTGAATTCGCGCATCGTCATCTTCATGAGCTCTCGCGCATCACAGTTATCGCGCTAGATCAACATTGTTATAGCTTTAACAACACTTTAGTGTCTTAGACATTCAGTATGTATAACAATACTAAGAACGTCTTAAACGTTCAGGAGAACATTCTTTTCATAGTTCATTTGTGGATTCGCTTGTTTTTTTAGATAATTGTATATATATTAAACATATTTTAAAAGTTGCATTAAATTTATGTAAATGCATTCACCGTCATTGATTCTTTCCTGAGTTAGCCCAACCACTAAGGTCATCCTGTGACAACTGGTTTCAGAGTAGTGGGATTTTGGGCGACTACGGAGGGAAAGAATCAATAAGTGATCTTTATTATGATATACTAAATCTCTACTTATTATTTTAGAACTGTGTACCACCCTCTGATCCATCAAGGCGGCTGTCGACGATCACGGCCACAGCTTGGAAGACAAGTCAAGACACGACAAGGGTAGGGTGAGTCCAAACTGTTGTTTTGTCCGTTCTTTCCTTGGCGCGAGGTCGCAGTGGTCTACACGAGTGGGTCTGAGGCACTTTTGCTCAATAATTTTGGTGTTTGTTTTACCTCCCTGATATACACATAGTATCCAATTAGGTTGGCGAACAAGACGTTCTACTCATGTTGTGACACTCGAGTATACTTATATTGATGGGAGAAGTAAATATACATGTACATGTTATACACATTTCGATGATTGTTTAAGGTTTATGTCCAATATCAAATTAAGATATTTTATGTAGGGTATATGTTTTGTGGAAGCTAGATACTATCTATACATAACCGTTAGTAGTTAGCGCTAGTACAAATGTGTATGTAACTTGTCCTATGATGATGCCCAGGTATTTACTGAGGACACAGTGACTTACCATTAGTAGTTAAGTGAGTAGAATTATTAGTGACGTGTGTATTGTAATTATTGTAGTTAGTAGTCCACAATGTCCATAGACATGACGTCCATAAAGGATCTTACGGAAATGGGAAAGGAGTTAGGGTATGCTGGTGAGGAGCTTAGAACCTTTGTTAAAGACGAACAGGCTAGGGAAAGGGAATTTAGACTTAAGGAAAGAGAATTAGAGAAAGATAGGCTAGAATTCGAAAGTAGGTTAGCTAAAGAGAAGCTAGAATTAGAAAGTAGGTTAGCTAAAGAGAAGCTAGAATTAGAAAGTAGATTAGCTAAAGAGAAATTAGATGCTGATAAAGAGAAGCTATATGCTGATAAAGAGAAGCTATAATTAGAAGGCAGGTTAGCTAAAGAGACGCGAGATGATGAAAGTAGAATAGTAAGGGAGAAGCAAGAGTTAGAACATGAGAGGTTCGAAACAGATGGTAGACTAGCTAAGGCTAAGATGATAATGGAAAGGGAGCAAAAGGAGTTTGATCATAAGTTAGCTTTAGAGTTGGAAGCAGCTAAGACACATAGTAAGGACAGTGGGACTGTAGGGAAAGATAGTTATTCTGGGAAGTTAAAAGGTTCGAAGTTACCATACTTTGATGCTGACAAAGATAACATGGACAGTTACTTGTTACGGTTCGAGCGTTATGCTGAGTTACAGGAATGGACCAAAGATAAGTGGGCAGTTCATTTAAGTGCGTTATTGAGAGGCAAGGCCTTAGATGTATTTTCTAGATTACCTAGTGTAGATGCTCTTGACTACGACAAGTTAAAGGATGCTCTTTTAAAGAGATTTGAGTTAACTGAAGAAGGTTTTAGAAAGCGGTTTAGAGCTTGTCTGCCTGAGAAAGGCGAGTCATTTATTCAGTTTATTAGTAGGTCTAGAAATTACTTAGATAGGTGGTTAGAGTTAGGGAAGGTAGCGCAGACTTATCAGGGCCTCATAGATTTCTTGTGCGGGACCAGCTATTCAATGTTTGTAGTAGAGATCTGTTCTTATTTCTTAAAGAAAGAAAACTAACTAGTGTAGGAGAAATGGCAACACAAGCAGATCAGTTTGCCGAGGCTAGAGGTGGAGCTCATAATGTAGTGTCGAAAGACAGAACTTTTAGAGATAGGCAAGGGGACGATCATAAACAGAAAGGCCAGAGTGGAAACTATAGAGGTGGTAGTAGTTCGATGGGTGCTAGAGGAGGTAGCAATAGTGGTAACATAGGTAGACCTTTTATTCGTTGTCGTCACTGTAATGGGAATCATGCTTCACATGAGTGTAGGAAAGCGGTGAAAGTGTCCGCTGTCGTAGACAATTTTAGTGAAAATAGTAGAGTGGACAACAATGTAGGGAGTCAGAACCAAGGTTTTAACAACCCATGGAATTTCGGTAGAGGTAGAGGTGGTCAAAACCGTGGTAGAGGTAGAGGCAGAGGTAGTAATAGTCCGGTTATTAAAACCGAGAGTAGTAGCTGTTGTGTTAAAGCGGATGGTGTAATGGCGAAGATCGGAACATGTCTCTTTCCGTATGCAAATCTCCCAACGGCAGATGGTAGAGTGAATGGCACGGACGTAATTGTAATGAGGGATACAGGTTGTACAGGTGTGGTAGTTAGGCGTAGTTTAGTTACGGATGACCAGTTGGTAGGTAAACAGTCACCGTGTATGTTGTTAAACAAAACGGTAGAGCACGTGCCAATAGCGAGAATAGATGTAGATACACCTTTCTTTAAAGGGACTACAGAGGCACTATGTATGGACGACCCGATGTATGATTTAACGATAGGGAACATAGATGGTTCAGCACTTCCGGTAATGTCCGATTTTAGAAGTAGCATAAGTAATGCCGTAGAGACTAGAGCGCAGGTTCAGAAGCAAGCTCAGGCTTATAGATAATTAAAGGTTCCTGCAGCCGTAGGAGACATATCTAAAGCGGAGTTTATAGAAGCACAAACTCAAGACGAGTCATTAGGTCCTTGTAAAGTGAAGGCCAAGGATGGGGTAGTGAAGAAGTGTAAAGGGTCCGGTAGTTGTAAGTTTGTACATAAGAATAGGTTATTGTACAGAGAATTTGAAGATAGCGGTAGTAGACAGTTTCACCAATTAGTGGTACCTACCCAGTATAGAACGACAGTGCTTAAGGTAGCTCATGAGTCGATTATGGGAGGTCATTTAGGCGTAAAGAAAACGTCAGATAGAGTA
>JAWPHD010012259.1:0-77183 GCA_037043455.1 Cyrtodaria siliqua
GTGTACCTATTCTAAAAGGTAAAAGCTGATTGGCTATTCAGATTTTGACAAGCTCCGCGCGCTACATAGAGCACGCGCTGCAATCTATCATCAACCAATAAGAAGTCGCTGATTGACGTGTGGGAGCGCGTGTCAGTCATTAGCAGCAATTAGTCAGGTAACGGTGGTTCTGTAATTTTATTTTTTTACAAGGACATTAATACCACATTTTCAGATGGTTGCATCCGACCGAGTCAGTATTCTTGCACCCATGTTTAATTATAGGCGGAGTGTTTCAAATAGTTTTAAATGGTATTCATGTTTTGGGCTGGCAATTCTATAAAGTAATGCAAGTATTTTAAAATCAAACACAAACGAAGGTTATGTCTTGACAGCCTTGCTCAATGTCAGCAGATAATTTATTTGGTAAGTGAGCAATGAATAATATATTTAGTAAGTGAGCAATGAAAAAGAAGCAATTTTTTTACTGGTATTCACTTTTTTTTTTTAAAATAATGAACTATTAAGAAAACCCTATTTTGAAGCACCTTAAAGGGACACATGGCAATCTTGAAGTATGTATTAAGCATTCAAATTAGCGTCTCGATTTATTAATGCGTTATGAGTTTTGAACTTTTCTTTGTTATTCTACCATAGGCTTGAAATGTAATCAACAGTTAGTAATATGCCGCAGTGAAAAACAATTTGCTTCATATACAATTCTTATATTTAATATTAATGATTGAAAAAAAATGCAATGTATGTAGAAAAACTAACTGGACGCCGCGAGTTTTTTTTAAAAATATCGAGATTGCCGTGTGTCCCTTGAAGCGAAATATTATACTCACTTTCTAATTCCGGCATTTACTGTATATTAAATGGCGGTGTTGCTGAAGCTGTCAACCTGTGTATTGTGGTATTGGTGTAATTACATGTTACTTTGTAACTTTACTCTTGTAAATATGTCCATACATAGTGTGGACTACGTTACAATACATCAAATCAACATCACAATATTCATAGCAACATATGCAAATGGATTGAACTACAAGTTATTACAACATTAGTTACAGTTTTCTCCATAATTGCATAATGCAAGTGGTACTTTACAATTTGTAATGCACATTACAAATACAGTATGGTGTTGACGTTGTGTCACTGAAGTCATTCCTAGTTCATTTCTGAAATCATACATAAACCATTAACTCCTCAAAGACACTTTCCCTTAGCCTCGTCCGTCGGATGGGGACGTAAACCGGGCGGTCCCGTGTATCGGTCTATCCTCCGAGCACGTTAAAGAACCATAGGAATCTATTTGATAATAAGAGTAGGGCAGGTTCCCGGATTTCTATGTATCCTTCCCCTCTCTCTGGGGCGGCTCTAAATAACCTATACTGTGCTGATGAGTCGTTAAACAACATTCAATTCAATTCAATGTATCTTCCTGACATCAAAGTCTGTATAACAGTACACAGGAAAAATATGTGAAGTGTGCCACATGTGTGTTACTTTCTTATTATTTGAATGTTACTTTCATATGTACAACATGCTATTTACATATGTGCCACACATGTAAATGATACCTCATGTACCACATATATGTTCATGTAAAAATAATACACACGTGGAACATATGAAAATACTATATTAAATACATAAAGCATTTATTTACATTTTGCAGAATATTGTAGAAAATGGTTATGTAATCGGCTTAAGTTCCAATGTAATTTAGTAAAATTAGTTTTCACATTTGTTATACATGTGTTAGTTTCATATGTATAATACGCATATTATCAGATGATCTATTCCAAATATTATTTCTTAAAAAACATATTCATGTACATCCTCAGATAAATTGTTATTTCATAATTTGTTATTTTATATATACTTCCTTTTTTGATTTCCTTGGATTATTGATTACAATGTGTGATTAAATAATGATGCATTGAAAATTTTACTACAAATGAATGTGTAGAAATATATGTAATATGTCATGTGGTTATAATTATGGTTTAGAAATTATGTATGTAATGACGAGAAACTGTTTCTCTCTCTCTCTATCATGTGACACATAATTATGTAAAACATATACATTTCATACATATGTATTGTTCCTGTGTATAGCACCAATCAGATCTGCAAACATCATTCTTAATTCAAGATGCTCCAATAGTTGAAATCTGCATTCATTCAAGTATGACGAACATCGAAATATTTGTTTCGAATTAGTTTTTTTATAGTGAAGCGAAAAAGAAACGCAACTCGGGAATTTCCGCTATATATTTTATATACTGCACACTTAATTCCACATAATATTTCAAATAACTTAATTCCACATAATATTCCAAAGAACTTAATTCCACATAATATTCCAAAGAAATCCGAAAATGTTTTATAAAAAATAAATTGAAGTTAGTTAGAGAAAGGACACAACTGTGATGTTGTAGACGTTTTAATCACAGTATATTTTGTAACAAGAAATTCATAAATTTTGAAGTTCCTCTTTGAAAAATTGAGCTAATTCAGTACTGTATTTAACATAAAGAGTTCCACAATTTGCATCCTAAATTTGCTCACATGCTTGAGCCAAACGCGTACTCTGTCAATAATGAAGATTTGCAGGAATACTATTTGTTGTTATTGGTTGTTTAAGACTTTTTTCCGAAAGGAAAGGTCTTACGTAGCCATGTACCATTCGATTAACAGCAGCATATTGTACATACAATATATAGCGGAAATTCCCGAGTTGCGTTTTGTTTTTCGTTTCAATGTATAATATGGTGAACAAATACATAGTCTGCATCATATTTTATGTTTTGGTAAACATTTAATTTTAATATGTTACCAACGGCTGTTTTTCAGTTCTAGTGTACTCGAACCAATCCAAATCCTACAGGTCGACCAGTATTTAGTTCTGTTTTAACGTTCCCATGTTTGTGTAATAATGACAAGTTTTATGTTGAGCTCAAACAATAGCAATGTATGTATATGTCTGAATACGTTTTATACATGCCTGTACTGGACCGTATTCTGAAGAGAAAATATTTATTACACAATGTTTATTTATTTTTGAACAAATTTATTTCAAAGGATATAAATCATGCATGGATTTAAACTTAAATATTAATGTATTTAATGTATGTTAAAGTAAATAGGCTAGCTTAGTACACAGTAAGTTTAATATTAAAAAATTAACGTGATTCAAAAGCGATAGATTACAATAAGTGTTCCAAATGAAATAACCTGCAAATAAACAATATACATAATATTTCAAAGAATCGCATAATGCAGTCTTAACACAACTACACAGCTAAATAATGCACAAAAGCACGTCTCCGGCTAAGTCAAACCCGCCGAGTTAAGATAAGATAAAATAAATTTTATTTCAAGTCGGCAAGACACATGCAGCAAAATAACTTAAGCCCTCAGGGGCTTTTGAACCGACTATTAACGTGAAGTATAGAGTCAACGTAGTAATAAAATAGCTATATGATCTAAGAATGATTAAAATGGCAATAGTCTAATACAAGCAAAAAGCAACATTTACAAACTGATATAAAGTCTAATAAAACATAGATGCATTGTAACCATGATCA
Source organism: Cyrtodaria siliqua (assembly GCA_037043455.1). Classification (NCBI taxonomy): domain Eukaryota; kingdom Metazoa; phylum Mollusca; class Bivalvia; order Adapedonta; family Hiatellidae; genus Cyrtodaria; species Cyrtodaria siliqua. The sequence continues at coordinate 3,576 of JAWPHD010012259.1, forward strand.
AAGCACATATAAGCATAACACAATACAGACCTTAAAGGGATGAGCAATCTGGAAGTAATCTAATATTATATGATAAATTAATTATGCAAAAAAACAAACTTTAATTATGTATAATTTAAAATTAAGATTCATACAGCCAGTGTCAATCCTACAGAGGACAGCCTTGGCAAATCTTGCACATGCCAAATGCTGCACTCTATTATAATTAAGAGCTAGTTAAGAATTCTTTATTAAAAACTGATTTTTATAATACAGAGAAGATCAAGAAACGTTGCTAAGTTTTTGGTTAATGCCTTCCTTAAAAGCCGAGATATTCTGTTTATATAGGAGAGTTATGTACAATATAAATAGATTTATATTTGTATATACCACAGACCTAATAACGATAGATTGGACACTACGAAAATTATCTAAATTTCACGTGGCACAGTGCGAAAAATACACAAAATATTTTCCAACTTTAAACACACATATCATGAAGAGTTTTATAGATACAAGTTTCATTCATGCCAAATCCCATCACAAATTTAATTTTCTTTCAAATGATAGTATTTTGCTTTCTCTTACATTTAGAGCAAAAAAGGAGTTGACCGTGTCAAAACCTTGATTTTTAAGAAAAAAGCAAAAAATGATGAAACATTATTATAATCCCATTTTGCTATTGGCTATGAATCTTTTGAATGTATTCTCATCAAAATCAGTGAATAATTGAGAGAGAAGATAAAAGGAAAAGTTAAGGTGCCACGTGATATTTTGGTTATTTCATTGGTTAAAGTAGGATGTTTCCTATCTGTTTATTAATATGTCTGTGTATATACCCATATTTATAAATGTAAAATGAACAATAGAATATTATGTCAGTGCCGTTTACTATCAAGTTTATTAGAAAAGGAAGAATGGCGAGGCTCTATTTATCATGTAGATTATCCAAATTTTCTGTATGAATTACTATTATTACCTATTTCTCAGAATGTTACGCTTATCGAGGACGCCGCCATGTTGTTGTTTTTTGTTTGTTTTATGACGTCTGGCAACGTTACTTGCATGACGTCAGATAACGTTACGGACAATGAAAGCCGGGGATTTGATTTATTGGCCAGTGCATATTAAAGCAAAATGTATTAGGTCATCCCTTTATTAGGCAGAAAATTACAAATTTGTATATACCCATATTTATAAATGTAAAATGAACAAGAAACATATGCTGTCAGGATGGTTTACAAAGATATTGATAATCACCAGAAACTTGTTAGACCATGCTTATCATAATTTGTTTGAACTGGAACTTGATAGGTTGATATATATTTGTAATGCTGACTTATAGGCCCGGCCCACGGGTGTATGCTATCCTGAAATATTGTTTAATATATGCTTGTTTGTACTTGCATGTATATTGTATATACACATGTCACGTTAATAAATGATTTACTTACTTACAGAGTAAAAGCTTTTATGTTAAAAAGGTGCTAAAACTCTTATCACCTCATATCAGATATGAAGAGAACTGATCGACACTGCCTGCATGCAGAAAGTAAGCAATTAATAAAGGCAACATAGACAATACAGAATACTAAAGTAATTTAAGCAAAGCAGACAAACATAATACTATTAAGCAAAAACTAGCACAGTAACAATGTCAAAACTAATAATAGGCAACACTAGCAATGCTAACAATGCTTGAGATTAATCAGACCTGACAAGAAATGATAATAACAAGAGCATCAAGAATTGCAGGGCAATCCATAGTCCCCCACCGGCCCAGACAAACATTTTTCAGACATTTTCTATGATGGAGGTCAAAGATCAAGGTCAAGGTCAAAATGACCTTATTTTGGTACACCGCTATCCCAAGATGTATTCACATACCAAGTTTGGTGTCTCTAAGTGTTATAGTATTGAAAATACGGTCCGGACAAGCATTTTCTATGACAGAGGTCACAGGTCAAGGTCACAATGACCTTATTTTGGTACGCGACACACCGCTATCCCAAGATGTATTCACGTACCAAGTTTGGTATCTCTAAGTGATACAGTATTGAAAATAGGGTCCGGACAAGCATTTTCTATGACAGAGGTCACAGGTCAAGGTCACAATGACCTTATTTTGGTACGCGACACATCGCTATCCCAAGATGTATTCACATACCCAGTTTGGTATCTTTAAGTGTTATAGTATTGAAAAAACGGTCCGGACAAGCATTTTCTGGACAAGCATTTTCTATGACAGAGGTCACAGGTCAAGGTCAGGGTCATAGTGACCTTATTTTGGTACTCGACACACCGCTATCCCAAGATGTATCCACAAACAAAGTTTGGTATCTCTAAGTGCTATAGTATTGGAAATACGGTCCGGACAAGCATTTTCTATGACAGAGGTCACAGCTCAAGGTCAAGGTCACAGTGACCTTATTTTGGTACGCGACACACCATTATCACAAGATGTATCCACATACCAAGTTTGGTATCTCAAAGTCTTATAGTACTGAAAATATGGCCCGGACAAGCATTTTCGGAACATTTTCGATGACAGAGGTCACAGGTCAAGGTCAAGGTCATTGTGCTTTATGTTGGTATGCAACACACCGCTATCCCAAGATGTATTCAAATATCAAGTTTGGTATCTCTAAGTGTTATAGTATTGAAAATACGGTCTGGACAAGCATATTCTATGACAGAGGTCACAGGTCAAGGTCAAGGTCACAGTGACCTTTTTTGGGTACGCGACACACTGCTATCCCAAGATGTATCCACATACCAAGTTTGGTATCTCAAAGTCTTATAGTATTGAAAATATGGCACGGACAAGCATTTCGGAAGGACGGACGGACGGACGGACGGACAGGGTGCAAACCTATAGCCCCTCCCCCCCCCCCCCCCCCCCACACACACACACCGGACCACTGGGGGACTAATAAGCAAAAAAAAGCAGGCAATACATAAGCTAACACAGTGAAAGAAAAGCAGGCAATACATAAGCTAACACAGTGAAAGAAAAGCAGGCAATACATAAGCTAACACAGTGAAAGAAAAGCAGGCAATACATAAGCTAACACAGTGAAAGAAAAGCAGGCAATACATAAGCTAACACAGTGAAAGCATTATTTACATGCAGGATACAACGTAAATAAACAAAGGCAAATGCAAGGGCAGTGGTTGTTGTCCTAGAATTGTGAACAAAGAATCAAGAGTCACATAATTAAAAATTTACAAACGTTACATTTACATTGATTACCGTCCCAATGTGAAAGTTGCTTTTTAAACTGGTTAAAATTAAAAAAAATCTAAGTTCCTCACGAAAGGAATTCCACAACACTGGGGCAGCATACCGAAGGAATTCATACCATAATTTGATGTACGAACCCGTGGAATGTGAAGTATATTTGTATATCTGAAGTTATATTTAGATTCTTTTTTAACTACTAAGTCCGAGAGGACTGGTGGCGCTAGATCGGTTATAATTTTGAAAGTTTCAATTGCCACAGTCCTCATTCTTCTTACATGTGAGGAGGGAAGTTTGGCCTACATGTGTGGAGGGAAATTTGGCCTTGTTTAACAGTTTTTCGTTTGAACTAGAATAATCTGAATATACAAATCTGAGGGCTCTCTCTTGAACGTTTTTAATTTTTAGTGATTTTTTTTTGGAGAAAAAACGACAAATATTAAAAGAGAACAAATGTGTAAAAAATAGTATGTTTGCTAAGTGTACATAGGGTTTTACCTATTCGTTGTAGTATGTTTAGCTGCTTTTTTACAAATACTTGAAATGTGGTTGTCAAAAGTTAATCTGAAATCAATGTCAACACCGAGTAATTTCACCACATCATCACATTCTATAGAGGCTTTGCCAATTTAAAAAATGTTTTTTTATTTTTTTATCTTTTATCGTGTGTTTTCTTGCCAACAGCTATCGCTTGAAATTTTTCTGGATTATCCTGCATACACTTGAAATTAAACCAGTCCAAAAGAATGTCGCTGTCCGACTGAAGAGTTTCCATAAGAGTTTAAAAATTTGGGCTGTGAAATGAAAGGCTGCATAGTTGTAAAGATCACTTTTATTGATGAAATAAAAAATATCGTTTATACAACGTTAAAAAAAGGGGTCCTTGGGATACACCCTTACTTATTCTTTCCCAGCTACAAACTATTTTGCCAAATTTAACTTGGTCTTGCTGTTTTCTACATTAAAGATAGCTTGTCATAAGTTTGATTGAATTTTCTGTAAGACCATATGACACAAGTTTGGAAAGGAGTATATTGAGTGGTAAACAATCAGAAGCTAGTATTGCAGCAACATATTGGTTAGAGTCAAGTACACTCTTCCAGTATTGCAGCATCATATTGGTTAGAGTCAAGTACACTCTTCCAGTATTGCACCATCATATTGGTTAGAGTCAAGTACACTCTTCCAGTATTGCACCAACATATTGGTTAGAGTCAAGTACACTCTTCCAGTATTGCACCATCATATTGGTTAGAGTCAAGTACACTCTTCCAGTATTGCACCATCATATTGGTTAGAGTTAAGTACACTCTTCCAGTATTGCACCAACATATTGGTTAGAGTCAAGTACACTCTTCCAGTATTGCACCATCATATTGGTTAGAGTCAAGTACACTCTTCCAGTATTGCACCAACATATTGGTTAGAGTCAAGTACACTCTTCCAGTATTGCACCATCATATTGGTTAGAGTTAAGTACACTCTTCCAGTATTGCACCAACATATTGGTTAGAGTCAAGTACACTCTTCCAGTATTGCACCATCATATTGGTTAGAGTCAAGTACACTCTTCCAGTATTGCAGCAACATATTGGTTAGAGTCAAGTACACTCTTCCAGTATTGCACCAACATATTGGTTAGAGTCAAGTACACTCTTCCAGTATTGCAGCATCATATTGGTTAGAGTCAAGTACACTCTTCCAGTATTGCAGCATCATATTGGTTAGAGTCAAGTACACTCTTCCAGTATTGCAGCATCATATTGGTTTGAGTCAAGTACACTCTTCCAGTATTGCACCAACATATTGGTTAGAGTCAAGTACACTCTTCCAGTATTGCACCAACATATTGGTTAGAGTCAAGTACACTCTTCCAGTATTGCACCAACATATTGGTTAGAGTCAAGTACACTCTTCCAGTATTGCACCAACATATTGGTTAGAGTCAAGTACACTCTTCCAGTATTGCACCATCATATTGGTTAGAGTTAAGTACACTCTTCCAGTATTGCACCAACATATTGGTTAGAGTCAAGTACACTCTTCCAGTATTGCACCATCATATTGGTTAGAGTCAAGTACACTCTTCCAGTATTGCACCAACATATTGGTTAGAGTCAAGTATACTCTTCCAGTATTGCACCAACATATTGGTTAGAGTCAAGTACACTCTTCCAGTATTGCACCAACATATTGGTTAGAGTTAAGTACACTCTTCCAGTATTGCAGCAACATACTGGTTAGAGTCAAGTACACTCTTCCAGTATTGCAGCAACATATTGGTTAGAGTCAAGTACACTCTTCCAGTATTGCAGCAACATACTGGTTAGAGTCAAGTACACGCTTCCAGTCTGCTAGTAGTTTTAACGGAGTTGTTTGGCACCCATGGCCCTTCCTAAAAGCACATAAGAATTTATCAAAAATTTAGCAGAAAAAATAAGACAATTGGTTCGACAAGACATTTTCAAATATTTTAGATGGGACGGGGAGTATACTTACAGGTATATAATTGGTTTTGGAAAGTGTGTCGTTTTTATTAAATAGGGGAGTTACAAGGGCCTATTTTATGCTCTCAGGAAAAAACCCTGAAGAGATTGAGTCATTAATAAGATTAGTAAAAAGTGCTAAAGAGGATTTACCTAGTTTCAAGACGTTGACAGATACTTTGTCTACCCCAGTAGCTTTCTTTACATAAAAATAGTCAATTATTTTAGAGACATTTTGATCAGTTTGTTTAAAATCAAAACTATACTATACTCGGTAAAAATAACTGCCATGGTCCAAAACTTCTTTTACAGAGTATAGTTTGTTTAAGATCTTGTTCAGCAATTTTGGTCAAACTAGGGTGGTCGGGTCAAACTAGGGTGGTCGGGTCAAACTAGGGTGGTCGGGTCAAACTAGGGTGGACGGGTCAAACTAGGGTGGTCTGTCCAAACTAGGGTGGTCGGGTCAAACTAGGGTGGTCGGGTCAAACTAGGGTGGTCGGGTCAAACTAGGGTGGTCGGGTCAAACTAGGGTGGACGGGTCAAACTAGGGTGGTCTGTTCAAACTAGGGTGGTCGGGTCAAACTAGGGTGGTCGGAGCTATTGAAGATATAATCCTTTCCAATTTCCTGAGCTACATTTACGAAAAAGTCATTAAATGTGTCTGCAACTTCATCATCATTGGAAATGATTTTGTCTTGATCATGTAATGATCCGGCATGTAACGAGTGTTAATCGTATTACGCACAATATTTAATTTTCCATGCTCCCCAACCCCCATATTGCCCGCCACACATACCCAAACCCTATTTCCCTATTACGGATTATAGTGTTTACCATATCGATGTTGAACACCCGGGTTCGATTTTGAGCTACCGGGTTAACACGAACCATGACCAGATGTGAACTCGAAATGCACGGGTCGTTGGGTATAACAAACTTAACCTGCCTTACATCATAACAATGCGAGAGATTGACATTTTGACGTAATTTTCAAAATATGTCACATTCGGTATAACAATAAACAAATAAATTCGAAAGTTAATTTCAAGTCATACATTTTACCATGAGTCCTTAAGCTTGACTAAACTTGAAATGAGGTTAAATTAGGTTAAACAAATGGGATTACGTCAGAGAAAGTCATCAAGAAACTTAAAGGGAATGTAGCGACACAGCCACACCATCTTTATTACTGAGAGTTCTGAAATACTTGAATAAGGGTGAAACATTTATCAAAATCGGATGATAAACAAAGAAGATATGATCATTTGAAGTTTCTGTTGAAACGGATATGGAAGCGGCCATTTTGAGAGCTATGACATCACGGTTATATATATGGAATATTTATAAATATGAAAACGTATTGATTTATAGGGGAAAATGACAGCAACTGTATGAAAAATATGTAATACCTATATGACCAGTAAAAACATCATAGTTCTAAAAATGGCGGCTCCCATATTCGTTTTTGAACAACCTTTAAATGGTCATATCTTAATTGTTTATCATCCGATTTTGATAATTCTTTCACCTTTTCCCAAGTTTTTCAGAATTCTCAATAACAGAGCTTGCACATTTCCCTTTTACATTTGGAAATATTATTGAAATCATTGACAGTTTTACATATTTATGAATTAATTTTACATCCGGAGGATTTTTTACTATTGGCCTGTCAGGCGGGAAAACACATTTAAACTAGATACATATATAAACAATTATGTTCTACGTCGTCCACGACTCCGACGAACATAAAACATTTATCTTCTTAAGTGCGAACGCCAGTAACTCCCCGACCACCATGCACGTGAAGTAATTTAACAACCCCCCTCCCCCGACCCCCCCCCCCCCAAAAAAAAAAACCCACTTGAATTTTACCATACTTCATATAATGGTCGAAGACACATACCATTCACATAAGAACAAACAGGTCTATCCTCCGGGCACGTTAAAGAACCATAAGAATCTATTCGATAATAAGAGTAGTGTTCGTTCCCGGGTTCCTATGTATCCTTCTCCTCTCTCTGGGGCGGCTCTAAATAATCTAGACTATACTGTGTTGATGAGCCGACAAACAACATTCAATTAAATTCATTCATAAGAACAAACACAACACATAGCTGGGAGTGAGCCTACAGCCTTAGCGATCTTTATTCAGAGAGCTTAACAAGTAATGGCGAAGTAATGCCTTGAGTGGAAACAAAGAAAAAATGTATGTAAATGTTCAATGAAAACGAGTCCGGTGACAAACTTTTCGTGTACGCAATAATGTGACAAAAGTATGTTTGCAATAGGAAATAAAACTTGGCTCCAAACGATTTCTAAACTTGGACAATTATTTAACAGTAATAACACTAATAACCCGAGATCCCGAGACTCGATAAACATGATTGAAAAAGGTAAAATAAATGTAAAGGAAAAGATGACATACCTACAAAGTTCTCCTGACTCTAAACTTCAGTTTTACTCAAGTATATATAATAATTTTGAAATACAACCATATTTAAAACAAGGATTCCCCAAATTAAATAACAAAACATCTAACATATTTACGCATTTATAGTACGCATACGCTACAAATAGACAGAGGACGATATAATCGCCCGAAGACCCCTAGAAATGATCGTATTTGCTCTATATGCAAAACATTAGAGGATGAAAAACACTTTCTTCTATATTGTCCTTATCTGAAGGGTAGAACCTCCATGCTTAATGCTTTTAATTTTACTCCTGGAAATATATCGGAACCTGCGTCAGAGAACTCCATATTACTTTGTCTATGTAACCCAAAAGATAAGGCACAAACTATTGCTATTTGTAATTTTATTCAAGAAAATATGCCTACAATTTGATTGAATTGTTAATTTATAACAAATGCTCTACATTGGCATACTTTGATATGCTCTATGCAACTAATTTATCTTTGACTGTGTACCTTGGAAAACACTGTTCTTTGTAAATGGTTTAGTTCCAATAAAAGATATTGTATTGTATTGTATTGTATTGTAAAAAAAAAATTGCGTTGTTTTGTCCTAAAACATTAACACTGTCGAATTACACAGAAATTACCAAAATCATTTCTCGTAATTAATCCTTGCACAAACCATCCAGAATATGTTCACTGTCCAATCGTTTTCGAGGTTATCATAAAGAGGAACTTTCTTACATGTCTTGGACTCCATCTTTCCTGGTGATTTTTCAAGTGGAAGACTATTTTTCTATATGAAAACAGAGATCTAAGAAGTTGATTATGTCTCTGATTAAAATTACACTGCTGCATTATCCATACTAGTAATCATTAACTTTTGACATTTTAACACTGGAGTCAATGGGGGAAATAATTGGTGAGTTCATATTCCGTGATTATTTAATTTATTGAATGATCCTGTTTAAGTCAAAATGCCGAGGAGAAGTCCTTTAAATAAAGAAAACGTTTACGACGGACGAATAAAGAGTGATCCCAGAAGCTCATCTCTATTCCTTCGGGTCAAATTCGGGTCAGGTGTGCTAAAAGATCCCTGTGAGGGCCTCAATTATACTCATCTACGCAATACTTTTGGGTAAAGAGAGGTAACTCGTATTAAAAGACGCGCTGCGTAACTTACAATCTTGTTGTTTCCCGGCTCAATTATTTTGCACATAGGGTAATTCTATAAAATGAGAACCAATATGTAGGTCACCAAAAGATGGCGTTGTAATCGCTAAAATTGTCAACAGACGACGCCATCTTGAAGCCGCGAAATTTGGGGGTGAGGGCATTTTGCCCGATTTTTCGGAAGTTTTGAGTGAACTGTGAATGTTTAAATGTGTAAGGTATGAGCGAGTATATCCAAGTAGCCGAAGATGAGAGCGAAGAGTCGATGGAAGTTCCCATCGAGGAGGACGGGACGCTTTTGCTGTCGACTCTAAACGCTCAGTTCTCTGGATCCTGCGGACTGAAGTATCGCAACCCTGAATCGGGCGCAATGAGAGGTATTCGACTCTCAGATGGTCGTCTTTACCCTCCAGACAATGCCTGGTCCAATCGCGTTTACGTTGCAGTCTTCCCCAAAGGTAAGACACTTCGAATTTAATGTAAAAACCGCAAATAACAGCACTGCGTTTTATAGCGTTACTTTTGACAACTGTTGATTTACGTTTCGAAATCAGTGTAATTATTGCGCAGGTTGTGCAGTATTTTCTTTACATTGCATACGTAAAATGTTCTTATAGGATTCAGTAATTTAAGCAGAGCATTCTAGCATTACGTTTCTGTCAATATTGTGTCAGAATTTTGCGTTTTACGATGCAAAACATTGCAATGTTTTGATAAAAATGACAGCTAAGGGACGTAACTCTACGTTCCTTAAATGACAAGCATATCGTTAGCTTAAACACAAAGTAAAAAAACAACAACAACATGCTTTAAACATATGCTACAGCTTTCATCAGACTAATATTTACTAATTTTTACAGTTGTGTACCAGCTTGCTCCAAGGGCAGATCCATCCATCCTCATCCAAGGGGTGGGTCACTTCATAAAAACAGACTTTGCATTTCGTGTATTTTTATCACGTTTCTTGTATTTTGTTTTGTTTGTTTGTTTTTAAAGTTTTTTTACACTTTGTCAAAATAAGTCGTCTCACTTTATGCCGACAAAAACAATGATTTGGGTGGAATTTCTTGTACAAGCAATTCAATCATTAATTGATCAATTGCAACAGAAAATATCAATATGCATTGCTTCCTAACTTGTCAGTACGAATGTATTTCCACTGAGATGTACTTTACATGCCATTTTAGTAAGTGTTAAAGATTTGAGATTAGTGAGGCGCAACGCTTTCTCACGTGATTCTTATAACTTCTCAGATTTTATGGGGTGACGGAGGAGTGGCGCAATTAAAATAAAGAGTTGACAACCAAAAGAAACAAGAAACGAAAAACATGTAACCTTACATGTGTTGAAAATGACATAAAACACCTTGTACAAAAAAAAAAGTCAGCCGTTTTTATAGCTGCTATTGGGCTATATTCCCAATGCCAAAACATATATTTTCCCCCAATTTTAAGACAAAAATTTCCAATTGAAAGAAAAAAATAAAAAATTAAAAAAAAGAAGTGTCTGACAAGTATTGAGAAAGAGTCACTTTAAATGCCTCTGTAGACCTTAGTGTACTGAAAACAGTATTAAATACAATTATTCAATGTGTTTTACTGTATTTTCTCCCAATTTTATGAAAAATTGCGCTAATATTCCCAGTTGGTACGCTATGAGTTATGTTCCCAAAGTATAGAAAAAAAACACGGAATGTACAGCCCAAAAGCTCATCTAAACGCAAATGACTGCATATAGCAATGTTTTCAATACCTATAAGGATTTTTATGTAAAGGCATATACCAGGAAATACTGTATTTCCCCTAAAAGAAATGCAACCCACCTTTTTAAAAAAAAAATCTTCAAATTACAATTATTTTTTCATCTTTTATATACCCTTTTTTTTTAATGAATTTTCAATCTTTTGTATAACCCTAGTAAAAAAATAAATGTGTAAAAGGGCCCCTTTTCATTTTGCATAATGCCCAGGTGTGCTAGTATTAGCGGAAATACAGTAAGACAGTACTTGGGTCTGATCTTTAGATGCCTGGTATATACAGCTGTTCTTTTATAAAAGTACTACTAAATATACAGGATTTTGTATGGAAAACCGGATGACGGTCAAGGTTAATGTCCAGTTCTGGGTTATAATGTAATTGTTTGGTTTCTGCATCGCCATGTATAGCAAACACAACAAACAGCCCAAGCCCACTTCTGTGAGTTTGAGCAAGACCCGCAGTGAAAACTACTAAAAAGTCCGAAATTACGATGACTTTCACATCTAGGAAAATATCAATTTGAGGGGAAAATAGTTATTTGATGTGGCAAGTGTGTATATCAAGGTTTGCTTATTTTACAGATGGAAACAAAAAGAAAGATGAGGCATCTGAGGCAAGCTATGCTGCAACTCTCAAGGGGAAGCGAGAGAGAAACCAAAAATGTAGTGACCTTATTGTACTTGGGTTACCATGGAAAAGTGTGGAAGAAGATCTTCGAAAATATTTTTCTCAGTTTGGAGAATTGCTTATGGTTCAGGTACTGTTTTAGTAATTACATTATTTGTATATAGTAAATGGTTTAATCAACACTTAGTATTTTTGAATTGACATTTGTGTTAAAATGCACACATGGTGTTTTGAAATAGCATGCATTTTTAGTTTGATCAGCAGAGCTTATGCCGTGGTGCGGTGTCAGTCGTCTGAATGTCCATAAACTTTTTACGACTACTCTGAAACTACTGGATGGATTTTCATGAAACTTTATAGGAATGTTGCCTATGATGTCTAGTTGATCCTAGAAAAAATTCACGTTGATGTGAAATTGGAGATGGCCGCAAAAGCTAACAGATTTTAAAAAAAAAACAAGTTTGTAGCGACTACTTTTTCTTAAATGATCATCATGATATGATGTTGGTCCTTCAGTGTTTTTTTAAAGAGTTATTTGGGGCCCCATTCCCCTCCTCAAGAAGTATGTTTTAAGCCCCTTTTTTAAGAAAAAAATCCCTTCAATTTTTTTTACTTTTTAATGCTGTTTTTCAAGCTGACCATCCATAACATGTCCATCAAACATGTTCTTGGTGTTAATTTAATATTAAATGAAAGACTGAGATTTAATACATGTATATAAAAAATACTATCTTTCTTCTTTATTTTAACATTGTCAAAATTCCCCCTTTTTCCAATTCACATCAATTTTTTTCCCCTCTAAAGGGCCCACCCCCTTCCCCCCAAAAGTAAAAATAAACTGTCCTTGCCAGCTGCCAGATTCTTTGTTTACTTAGCATTATATAGTAAAAACTTGTAGCGACTACTCCTCTGAAACTGCTTTACGGATTTTCTTGAAACTTCACAGAAATGTTGCTCTTGATGTCTAATTGATCCTAACAAAATTTCAGGAAATTTAAGATGGCCCCCATGGCTAAAAATAGATTTTTAAAAAACAAATTTGTAGCGACTTCTTCTTCAAAGCTGTAAGTGATATTGATATGGGACTTTTTCTAAATGATCAGCATGACATGATGTTGGTCCTTGTCGAAAATCCGTTTGATTCGACAATAAACATGGCTGCCAACGGCCATCTTTGTTTACATAGCCTTATATTGTAAAAACTTGTAGCGACTACTCCTCTGAAACTACTTATGGATTTCCATGAAACTTCACAGGAATGTTGCTCTTGATGTCTAGTTGATCCTAGCAAAATTTCAGGTCAGCTGGAAATTCAAGATAGCCGCCATGGCTAAAAATAGATTTTTAAAAAACAATTTTGTAGCGACTACTTCTTGAAAACTATAAGTGACATTGATATGGGACTTTTTCTAAAATGACCAGCATGGTCCTTGTCGAAAATCATTTTAATTCGACATTAAACAGGTTTGCGCCATCTTTGTTAACATAGAGTTATATATAGGAAATGTAAGTGACTACTCCTCTGTTACCGAGGGGTTAACGACATTGCATTGTAAACCTTCTCGCCTCTCACCACTAGGAGTTCGAATCCCACTTGGAGCTCGACTTGTAAGTGAGGAAGTGTCTATTCTTAAGTTATGGATGACGGGAAGTGTACACAGTGATTTTTTTACCTTTTTTCAAAGGAACCTCTACCTTTCCAATTGGGAAAATTCAGCGGCATTTTTATTAAATTGGGAAATTTTTTAAATTCAATAATCAGTATGGTCTAGATAAAAAACAGAAAACTTTGAAGGTTTTAATGCTCAGAACATGTTTTTACTAATGTAATTTAATCATTTACAGATTTTAGCTCGACTGATCCTTATGCCGTGGTGCGGCGTACGTCGTCCGTCTGTCTGTCCGTAAACTTTTATTTGTAGCGACTACTTCTCTGAAACTACTTGGAAGATTTTCATGAAACTTTACAGGAATGTTGCTCTTAATGTCTTATTGATCCTAGCAAAATTTCAGATCGGCCAGAAATTCAAGATGGCCACCACAGCTAAAAATAGATTTAAAAAAAATAAGTTTGTAGCGACTGCTTCTTGAAAACTATAAGTGATATTGATATGGGACTTTTTCTATAATGATCAGCATGACATGATGTTGATCCTTCTGGAAAATCGTTTTGATTCTACGTTAAACATGGCTGCCAGCGGCCATCTTTGTTTACATAGAGTTATATAGTAAAAACTTGTAGCGACTTCTCCTCTGAAACTACTTGACAGATTTTCATGAAACTTCACACGAATGTTGCTCTTGATGTCTTATTGATCCTAGCAAAATTTCAGGTCGGCCGGAAATTCAAGATGGCCACCATGGCTAAAAATAGATTTTCAAAATACAAGTTTGTAGCAACTACTTCTTGAAAACTATAAGTGATATTGATATGGGACTTTTTCTAAAATGATCAGCATGACATGATGTTGGTCCTTGTCAAAAATCGTTTTGATTCGATGTTAAACATGGCTGCCAGTGGCCATCTTTGTTTACATAGAGTTATATAATGAAAACTTGTAGTGACTACTCCTATGAAACTACTTGATGGATTTTCATGAAACTTCATAGGAATGTTGCTCTTGATGTCTAATTGATCCTAGCAAAATTTCAGGTCTGCCGGAAATTCAAGATAGCCGCCATGGCTAAACTAGATGAAAAAACAACAACAATTTACTGTTTGAAGTCACTACTTCCTGAAATCAAAATCAATCAGTAGAGCTTCAAGGTCATTGACCTCTTGTTAAAATACAAGTTTGTAGCGACTACTTCTTGAAAACTATAAGTGATATTGATATGGGACTTTTTCTAAAATGATCAGCATGACATGATGTTGGTCCTTGTCAAAAATCGTTTTGATTCTACGTTAAACATGGCTGCCAGTGGCCATCTTTGTTTACATAAAGTTATATAGTAAAAACTTGTAGCGACTACTCCTCTGAAACTACTTGGCGGATTTTCTTGAAACTTTACAGGAATGTTGCTCTTGATCTCTAATTGATCCTAGCAAAACTCCAGGTCGGCCAGAAATTCAAGATGTCCGCCACAGCTAAAAATAGATTTTTAAAAAATAAGTTTGTAGCGACTACTTCTTGAAAACTATAAGTTCGAGATATTGATATAGGACTTTTTCTCAAATGATCAGCATGACATGATGTTGGTCCTTGTCAAACATTATTTTGATACGACGTTAAACATGGCTGCCAGTGGCCATTTTTGTTTACATAGAGTTATATAGTAAAAACTTGTAGCGATTACTCCTCTGAACTACTTGACGGATTTTCATTAAACTTCACACGAATGTTGCTCTTGATGTCTTATTGATCCTAGCAAAACTTCAGGTCGGCCGGAAATTCAAGATGGCCGCCACGGCTAAAAATAGATTTTCAAAAAACAAGTTTATGGCGACTTCTTCTTGAAAACTATAAGTGATATTGATATTGGACTTTTTCTAAAATGATCAGCATGTCATGATGTTGATCTTTGTCAAAAGTTATTTTGGTTTGACATTGCCAGTGGCCATCTTTGTTTACATAGAGTTATATAATGAAAACTTGTAGCGACTACTCCTATGAAACTACTTGATGGATTTTCATGAAACTTCACAGGAATGTTGACCTAGCTATCAAAAATCTATCAGTAGAGCTTCAAGGTCATTGACCTCTTGTTTCTTTTGTCCTTTAAACATGTCCACAAGCGCTTCCATGTCTGTGAGGTCCTTTATTCTCTTCATACCCCTTTGACTTAAGAAAATATGGCCCAGGAGGATCACACGATTCAGTTGAACTGGTAGGAGTAGGACACTCGACAAGAGATTCACTCGTCACGCTCGAAGGTTGGGTAGGTCAGACTGGGTAGGTGGGGTAATTTCACTTTAAGTAACTACAGAAATTTCTCACGTAGTCTGTTCGTCATCATCCGTGATCTGATTCAGCTTTTTAAACACAGAGCTAATGCTCTGTAAGCCCTTTGCGTCGTTCTTTTTAACCTTTTATATGTAAAATTTTGAAATATGCGACATGATTGTTGATTGTTGATATCGGAGCAAATCGTGGTTAAAGAACGCCTTTTGTAATCGTATCGTATAAATACTATGCTACGATAAAGCGTTCGATTGATTCTGGTGACAAAATATAAATGTGTCTCACCCATTGGATAGTTGGTACCTGTGCGCGACTTCAGGATGGGGGTAAAAGTGTCGAATGTTCTAGATAATGAACTAGCTATTCAGCTCTTGATTATTTTTATCAAGGTGCAGTACGGCTTTTACCTCAACCTGATAGTACGACAATATCGGTTTTCGCGAAAATTAAAATGTAATACGCTTACGGAAAGCTCTTTTACCAATACTTACAGTGTAGATTTAATATTTTTATTGAACCTTTGGATTGGGAAAATATGATGTTTTTTGGGGGAAATACAGTCGATTTTTGCTAGGGGAAAGTGCCGATATTGGGCGGTAAAATAACCAAAAAAAATCATTGGTACATTACTGGTTCTACCCAGGAAAAGTGGTCTGCCTCCACCACAAAAAATGGACCTTTGGAAATGGCCGAACACGATAAATACGAAATATTGCAGTCTCGGTTTGATTGAGACGGTTCATGAACAGTAGTGAAATATGCTTGCTACCGTTCACGCCCCCTAAACCTCGCAGAACTCAATATTCATAAAATCAATAGTACAGAATTTTAACTACCCCGATGATGACATGCATATGGTGGTGGACATGCTATATTTACTGTCATTATTCCATGTCCAGCAGCGTATGTTCCCAGTATCTAATTATATTCTATGCCCCAAAGAGCATGTATTGAAAATGATGTAAAAAACATCATACAAACACCCCCTGCTGCCAGCCACCTGTTTCTTTAGTGATTATGTACATGACTGTATAGTATAATATTAATGCGAAGATTGATATGCTTTTGAAATTTGTCTAAATTACAGGTAAAGAAAGATCCCAAAACTTATCATTCAAAAGGTTTCGGCTTTATTCGGTTTGCTGACTACGAGGCCCAAGTCAAATGTATGTCTCAGCGTCATCACATAGACGGCAGATGGTGCGATGTCCGCATACCCAATTCTAAAGTGGTGAGTAACTTGGTATTCATTGTTTCTTCTATCACTTTTTTTTTCAAATCACCATGGATCAGATCCCTACACAGTTAACATAAACATCTCGCTTAAAGGGAAACGAGGCAATCTTGAAGTTTGTATCACGTATAAAAATTAGCACCTCAGCTTATTACTCCTGTGTCATTGTGTCGCCTTTTTGTGTCGCCTTTTCGAAGAAAAATGCGATACTTAGAGATCACTTTGTCGTCAGTCCGTCAAGAAAACTTAATGTTGGCTATAACTTTCTCATTTCTTGATATTTCTTCATCAAATGTTCAATATGTACTCATCATGACAACATCGACATGACCATACTAAAATATAAAGGTCAAGGTCACACTGAAGGTTGTTATGGGTTAAATACTCGTTTTTTCTTCGCGAAATTTAACGTTGGCTTTAACTTTCTCATTTCTTGATATTTCTTCATCAAACTTTCAATATGTACTTGTCATGACAACATCGACATGGCCATACTAAAATATAAAGGTCAAGGTCACACTGAAGGTCATTATATGGGTTAAATACTCATTGATCTCTTCACGAAAACTTACTCAGGCCATTTTGTCAAGGTCATTTATCTGGGTCCAAAAACAACTTGTTACACTAACAAAGCGCTGTCAGGCGACACAAGTGTTCTGCGGAACACCCATCTAATTTTGAGTTTAAATCTGCTTTCATATAATGCAAAAAAATGACAATCTTGAAGTTTATATCATGCAGAAAAATAAGGCAAAAACACTTGTGTGTTTGGACAACCCGAGCCTACCTAACAAAACCTGCTGACCATAAAGTTTTTTTGCCGTCGATCCATAAAGTGAATTCTGCATTCCTCAGTGTATCAACATTTCCTTCTTCTTCTTCAGAAAAAGGCTGGCCTACACTACCTAGACTTTTTGAGACTGTTGCCCTAAACACAATTTTTTGTTTTGCCCTAAACATTTTGATGCAGTCATATTCCCCAAAACACTCATTTGTCACATAAATGGAATGGTCTCAATTCAAAAAAAGAACAGTCCATTATATATATATGTAGCGGGTTAAGGGCTAAACCAGCCTTTCCGGCCGTAAATTAAAGTTTGATCGTGACGCCGTAAAATAAAATCGACGAAGACTCCCCGAGGACTTTCGAAAAATCTGCCATACATCGAAAATTATTACCACGGACGTACAAACAAAATAAATCTGGGACAGTGTTTGTATATCACAGTGTCTTTTGTTTCCTCTATAAAACAACTTAATCGAATACACACCAGTCAAAACTGCAGTAGACTGTTTATTACTTGTTGACTGGAGGCACGCGCAGCATAAATCTGAAAATTTTCAACGACTGGCTCACATTACTCTTTGTCAAGAGGGTGGGAAAGTGGATTTTAAAAATGACTTTAGCCCCTTTATAAAACTAATTTGTAGGGATAATTATATTAAAAGCTTTATTTGTTTGTGTACATCAGTGAATCTTCTGTTGGTGGTTTCTGATTTTAAAACACAAATATGGATACATAGGAGAACCCTGCATCTATGCCTTCTGAGTTAACTTAGGTAGACTATATTAGGCCTAGATTAAGGTAAAAAGTTTAGCTACCGGTACCTTTTTTCAAAATCTTAATAATAATTAATATGCCTATAAAATATTATCTAGAGGAAATTGATAATTGGTTTTATCTTTATATATGTAAAACAACACACAAAAGTCAGATGTTGTATATAAGTATTTTTATTGGTAAATTCAACAAGCACAACAGTTCAAATTACTCTTTAAATGAGAAAATGTACAAACACACACACAAAATAAACTCAATATAATCAAATAATGGTTGATAGATGCGAATGAAAAGTGTTTACAGGAAGAAAACAAATGGACTGCGTAAATCTGGGACTTCCTGATTTTCTTCATGGGACTTCCAAAATTTTAAGGTAGGAAGTCAGGACTTCCAAGAATCCAAACTTAGTGGAAAGGCTGGGTTAAACCTGCATGTATTGCCATATAATTATGTTTTTCCTTCATTTTTCTACCTTTAAAAATAAAAACAAAATAAAAAATAACATATTATATTATTCAGTGGTGTATTTTTAGTCAATAAGAGATTATATCCCAAAACTAGTATTTGCATATAACTATACTAGTAGTAAATATTAATGATGCAAGAAATGCAGACAAAACAAATAGTTGTAAAAAAATCTAGATTGCCATGTGTCTTTTTTGATCTGTTTCAAGGCAAAAAAACGTAAACAAAACGCTTCATGTACATGTAGTTGTTTGCTTCCTAACAGTTTTTCCCATTTTTATGCACCTGTATAGTCGAAGCTTTTTCCGTCCTTCCGTCCGTCCCACTTTTGTTTTGAATTAAGAGTTATTGCCCTTTGTAATTTTATACTTGGAATTTTTGTCAGGAGCATAACTTCAAAACTACTGATGTGACTGCAGTGAAACTTCACAATGATAGAGGGCAATGAGAGGAAGTGCAGAGTGCTAGAACTGTAACTCTGTCGTCATTTAAATTAGAGTCATTGCTCTTTGTAATTTTATACTTAGAATTGTTTTTAACAGTAAATAAATACATTTATCACATAACGTCCCTTGTTAGCAGTGTCGAACACCCATTTAATATTCTATTGTATGACACACGTGTAATACAACCTGGAACGATTTTGATTGGTTGAGTTAAAACTGTAACACTACGCAAGTTTATTAACAGACTATTTTATTTATTACAAATTCACCCAGATCTGAGTCATAAATTTATTATTTGTGACAGCTTATGTGACAGCTTATACAAATAATGCACGTTATACAAAACTGTTTGTTTGTTAAAAAGTTGGCGTAAACTGCTATTTTGTAAAGAGGTAAAACACAAATTCTTTTATACGCAACGTTATGTGTGAGACGATGCAATGTTATGTGTGTATTTTATGACGTTTTGGCGCTAAAATGTGTCTGACGTCGTGGCGGTTCTACAGTACAGCTCACGCGAAACCCGCACTTTACTCCCATTGCCCTCAAATTTGTTCATGGGCTTCCTTATAGCATTATCTTAAGGGCTGCATAAGCAATTTTGTTTCCTGTAACCCATGGGCTCCCATGGAACCCAAATTATGATAGCCCATAAAATGTGTCCCATTTCACATCAAATTTTGCATGTAAGCTGTGTTTACAAGTCTATATCTCTTACAATTCTTACCCTAGCACAACCAAATTTGGCCATTAGCTTCCTTATAGTATTATCGTAAGGGTTGCTTAAGTAATTTTGGTTCTTGTAACCCCTGGTCTCCCATGGAACCCAAATTCTGATTTCACATCAAATTTTGCATGTAAGCTGTGTTTACAGGTGTATATCTCTTACATTTCTTGTCCTAGCTGAACTAAATTTTGGAATTGGTTTCCTTATAGTATGTTGTAAAGGGTTGGATAAGTAATTTTGTCTTCTGCAAATTCTGGGCTTCCATGGAACCCAAATTGTGATGGCCCATAAAATGTGCAATAAAGTCAGATCTAGGTTTGCATACATGTAAGCATGTATATATCTATAATTTTGGTTTGGGATTTGTTATAGGTTTGGGATTTGTTATAGCATTATGCATCTTATTACTTCACCCATATTAGGGCATGGGCTTCCTCCTCCCACCCCCTCCACCCCCACCCCTCCACACTTTTTTTTTGTTTTTTTTGTTTTTTACATATTTCTTTGTTGTTTTAGTCAATTCTTACACATATAGTCAATTCTTACACATATATGTTGCCCCCCCCCCCCCCCCCCCCCCCCCCCCACCACCACTCTCATCGATCGGTTCTTTAGTCAGAAATAATCAGAAAAAATGATAAAGAACCCCGTTATTAGTGCCGCCTTGTTAAAAGATACATACATGGCCAAGGATTATGGGTATTTATGTCGGTTGGAAAACTGTGACTTTTGGACAACAAAAACGAACAAAACTTGTGATTAAATGCATTAAAAGTTTGAAATAGGTATTTGTTTCGAAATTTATTCATTGTATTTATCAGTCCTGTCAACTTTGCACATAAAAGATGCACTCGACGTCTCATTGTTTGTACTTTTTCTGGCGATTGATTGCTTTTTCAAGCGCGATATCGGACAAGTTGAAGAGTTGTCGGAAAATTCAGATTTTTTCTCAATAATAAATCACCGCAATCATGGTTAATTGGATTCTACGCGGAGTAACTCGGAGTGTGAGTGACTCGACAATGGCATACTTTCGCCGTGTGAATTGCCGAGTACAAACACTGACTCCGCGTAGATACGCGCGGAACTTGATGCGACCAAACTCGGCGAATCGAGTAAAGTGTGGGTTTCGCGTGAGCTGTACTGTATGTCCATCTGAATTAATTTTTACTAATTTGATTGCAATGTTATGTGATAAAAAGGATCTTAAACTCGTTCCAATTCCATATACGATTTTCTTGTTTTAATGGCATTAGTTTTTGTCAAACAGCCAACAAAAAGGCCATTTCTCTTGCAAGCATCTACTAGTAAAATTTCTGGGCGCACTCTATTTTCTTAAGCTATTATGTGTGTACGCCAGAATTTAGTTCTCAATATTTATACGCAATTTTTTAATGCATTTGTTACACATTAATTTCATTTTTAATGCGTTTTTGGTGAAAATCTATGCGTTATTAGGCAGATACGAGTGTTATCTGGACACCACTGTCAATATGGGTAGGAGAAAGCAGATAATACATCAATATGAAGGTTGCCTAGCAATCAGTTATACTACAAGTAGTCCTGAATTTGTATTCCGCCAATACCTGTCCTTAGGATACATAGACACATAATTAAATGACACTATATTTCTTTTACATTATTTCAGGAGGCAACTGACAAACTCGTCAACCGGAAAGTGTTTGTAGGGCGTTGTACGGAAGACATGACGGCAGAAGATCTCAGATCCTACTTTAACAAGTACGGTGAAGTGGTGGACGTTTTTATTCCCCGACCTTTCAGAGCGTTTTCATTTGTCACCTTCTCAGATCCGGACATCGCACAGGGCCTATGTGGGGAAGATCATATTATTAAGGGGGCGAGTGTACATATAAGCAATGCCGCACCAAAGACATATGATCGTCAAAACGACAGGAAAGGTAATTTACCGCAGGGTCAGCAGCCTTACAATCAGGGAGGCTATAGTCACACGCCGTGGAGTCAGGGTGGTGGTAGAGGGGGCACCCAGCCACACATGCAGGGCCAGGTCGCAGCAGGCATGCCAAACAACATGGGTATGAGTCTCGGGGCGTTTCAACTCAATCCTGCCATGATAGCTGCAGCTCAAGCAATGCTGACGGGGCAAGGTGGTTGGGGACCAGTGGGACTTGTAAGCCAGCAAGGGGCACCCACCTCAGTAAGTGGGGGAACACCCCTGCCTCCGCCAATCCCCACAGCCGTTGAAACCCAATCTGCCCAGGCGACACAACAATCCCAACCCCCGCAAAGTTTTGGAAGTATCGGCAGTAGCCACCATGGTAACAACCCTACTGTTGTGTCGGCAGGGAGTAGTAGTTTCCTAGGGTGGGGTGGAAACCAAGGGGCTGAAGTTCAGCAGCCACAGAGTACAAGTCCCGGTGTAGGGGGGTGGGGTGCTGCACCGCCCAAACAGACTGGGGGTGCCTGGAGTTGAGTGATTGTTGTTGAGTTAATACATGTATTTATTGAATAGACTGAATTGATTTGTTGGTTGATTGTATAAAATGGTTATTTTTATATTTGTTAAGAAGGTAAACTATAATAGAAATTATCCATTCTTTTTATATAATATTCTCAAATGTAAAATTACAAGTTAAAGGACTTACATAAAAAACATGCAACATCTCGGTATTTGTCTTAAAATAATTTTAATAGGGATATCTATTGTTTAAAGGCACTATGCTGCCAAATTACGCATAATTTACAGAATGATTATGCCAGGTGTAAGTCAACTATCGTACAGGTTTACAGGTAAATAACAGGTGATACTAAAACACTTGTTTATAAACTTTTGAGACTGAAGAAATATCTATAAATAGCCGTAAGTTATGGTCTTCCTTACCACTAGTAAGAATTGAAATATGACGCACAACTCGAAAAACATACGAAGCTATTTGGATATTGTATTTATGCATTCAAAGGTTGTTTTTTTTACAAATAGGGGAAGGCGCCCAGGCCCTTTCAGAGGGGGAAAAACGCGCAATTTTTTCGATTTAGGGGGAGAAATTTTCTTGCGGTAATTTTGCCAGTTGTGCGACATCGCTGATAAAAGTTCACAAAATATACCGGAAACCACAACAGTTACTTCCCTTGTTTTAAACCCCCCCCCCTGAAATTTCATCAATTTATGTATTTGAGGTAATATTAGGTAAATATGAATTACTTTATAAACATAACACATACGTTAAATCTGGTTAAACAGTGTTATCGAGAAACTTGGCAGTGTATCGACCTTAAGCACATGATATCCATAAGAACACAATTACAACGTCTATTAATTACAACGTCTATTTAGATTTTATTTTAAATGTTTTCACTGTGAAATGTCAGGTGTTATATTCACATTTTTTAAAACTTGGCTGTACTTCATGTTAAAAATACATGTACAAGAAGATGGTTTTGTTTTATACATTGTATTTTTGTTAAATTCTTAATATATATTAATAGTATAATGAACTAATGTTTTGTGTAGAGATGTGCAGTTTTAAATGTAAGAGTGAAGTCTGAGTTATATAGTTGTTATCTTTTTAAGAAATTGTCTACCTCTTTCTAAATGAAATTTTAAGTGATTTGAGAATTTTTAAATGATCATTTAAGACACAACTTCCCAAATTTTTAAACATTTCCCTTTCTTTGAGTATTACAGTTTTAGTTGCATATTTTTAAGAAAATTTCGGTTGTCTTTTTTTTAACTGAATTTACATGCTAACCAATCATGGTAGATGTTACAGGTTCCTCCATGGGCAACTTTCATCCCATTATGCCAGATGACAGGGTTCTCCTTCTGTCAACCAATATATCTACCTAGGGCTTGAATTTCATAATGATTAATATCTGACCCTGAAAACACTAACCTTGTTACTTTTAATCTAGGCAATAGTCAATATCCTGTAGTAAAATTTTGAATAAATCATTCAAGCTAGATTATAATCAGTTGGGTTGAACATAAGAATTGTTAATTGTGTTATTTGAATTCCTATCTATACCAACGTTGCCCACCCGCCTCACACGCTATCGTGTGATTATGGCACAGGAACTATTATTAAACTCACACTCTATTATTCTTTTAAACTCACACACGGCGACTCTTATCCCAGTAAGTCC
Organism: Cyrtodaria siliqua; assembly: GCA_037043455.1. Classification (NCBI taxonomy): domain Eukaryota; kingdom Metazoa; phylum Mollusca; class Bivalvia; order Adapedonta; family Hiatellidae; genus Cyrtodaria; species Cyrtodaria siliqua. The sequence continues at coordinate 27,713 of JAWPHD010012259.1, forward strand.
GGAAAGAACACTGTTATACGGTTGTATGCATTCAAGTGGCATTTTATAGCCAACCAGACATTCTGAATTGGCTTGAGAAAAGTCTACATTTCTCTTTATTAACCTTGATTACGAAGCAGCTAATGTTAGATGTTTGCATACATATAAATGGCACGGCTTGGCAGTCACAAAATTTCTCAGGTTATCTGCCTTTAAATCTGTTGCGTTAATCATGCTTTGTAGTGTTTAAGCTTGTTGTTAAGGGTTATACGTTTCTTTAAATTGCTGCTCTTGTGTTTTGATTTTTAGCTCGACTGGCCAAAGTCCAGCAGAACTCAATTCCAGCAGAACTTGTGCGATAGCACATTGTCCGTCGTCAGTGAAACTGCTGTACCAAGTTTGCTGATTTTTTTCAGGCAGCTATTAATAAAAATAGTCAAAACGTTAAAAAATCTTCTCAAAAACCTTTATTGAAACGCATTTCCTAATTTGGCTCTGCATTGCTAGATATAGAAAATACTTTTTTTTTAAACTGCAAGAGCTAAAGGTAAAATATTTTTCATGTAGGTTTATGGTCCACTACCAAGTTTTTCCAGTGATGACCATGGGATCCAATTTGGCCCAGTTGTTTTTGTTCATGGTCAGACAAGTTATATGAGCATCAACATCAAGGGAAATAATTAATCTCTGATGCTGCTTTACAGAGGTTATTTTGCATCAGATTGGCAGAGAATACATATTTCATCTATTAGAGCCATCCATGCTAGATTTTTTTCCCATGATTAATTTAAAAAACTAAAAAAAATCTGCTTTTATTTTTTGTACCTTTTAAGATGTTGTTAATTGAATATATTGTTTTTCTCACACACTACTAGTCTTCTGCTTTTAGCTCTTCTGCTTTTAGTTTGAATTAGTTTTATTCTGTACAAATAATTAATTTCTGTGAAGCGATCAGATATGGAATATTTCTGAAATCTTATTAGCACAAAGGACATCTATCATGACAAGCTGTATAAATCCGTTGACTTCCACCTATCGATGTTTGACTGTATAAGTTATATCCAATCAAATACTGTTAATTTAATAATACATGATTTGAATTATGTTCAGTGTAAATGTTTTGTTTACTTGGGAAATATTATTCAAAAGGCAGCAACAAAACTTCCATTAATAAAAGATTGGGATGACTGGCGTATCTGAAAAATTGATTATTGGGTTCCTTTAAAAAAGGGTGAAAAATGTGTTTGGCAATGTCGGACTGATTATGTGTTGCACGGTTAAAATGCTGTCCATGTAATGACAAAGAAAACAGGTCGTGAAAGTTTGTTATTTTGGAGAAGATTGGCGGATAAATGCTGTGCTGTAAAACGGAAATTTTACGCATTTCACGAGTTATTATTAAATGAAGGATAAAATAACTGCCAGTAATGATACACTAGAACAGAATTAAATGGTCATCACCATCATTGTGAAGTTGTAACGCCCAAATGGTGTTTCCACAGGTCTGTATGGTTAATTATAAGCTACATGGTTGGAATCGAAAGGTTTTGCAGATGTGTCATACTTGCGTCGCAGTCTCTCAGTTGTTGATAGCAGATTTGCTTTTGTTGTCTACATCGTTCCATTGTCAGTGTATCTGATGTGAATTTATATCGGGCAAGTTGTGGGTTTAACGGGTCTTTGGGCCCTTCCTTTCCACCAAGGTTGCTGGTCTTGGCTGACTGTTGGTGTCCTGCTGACCTTGAACTTCGAAATGTATGTTATAGTCAATTGAATGTTGCTGCTCATCAACACAGTATAAGTTATTTAGAGCCGTCCCAGAGAGAGGGGAAGGATACATAGGAATCCTGGAACTGTGCCCTACTCTAATTATCGAATAGATTCCTATGGTTCTTTAACGTGCTCGGAGGATAGATCGATACATGGGACCGCCCGGTTTACGTCCCCATCCGACGGACGAGGCTAAGGGAAAGTGTCTTGCCCAAGAACACACCGACGAAACTGGCACAACGGAGGATTGAACCTGGGGCCTCCGGTTACAAATCCGCCGCGCTACCGACTGCGGCACGCCATGGCCAATAATAATGCTACAAAGTCATTTGTAAAAAATATTGGTGATTAAAGTAAAGCAACTATGATGGAAACATACGTTTATAACTGGTCGAAAAACGTTCTCATTTCAATGAAAAGGGAATTATTTTATGAAAATACGAAATTTGGAATGTTTTTGTTAATGAATAACACTCGTTTGTGAATACATGTCAGCGGCTTTTAAACAATCACAAAATGGGCAATTCGAGTCAATGCCAAACATTAAATGTGTTCAAAGCAATACGTTTGTATAATGAAATAAGTTGTTTTTAATATATGGGAGATAATTTGCTAAGGAAATAATAAAATAACACTTTTTTTTTAAAATCACGGCCTTTGCCAGCATTACTAAGGTTATAGTCAAGTTCTCATTATAAAAAGGAGGAAAACAGTCACAAAAAACCCATCCTGACTATTTAACTATATGGGAGCTGAGGGGAAGAAAAACAAACATTGTCAAATCCTTTCTATTCCAACAAAGTATGCATGCCAGACATGACGATTAAATGGCAAGATGTTAATATTTGAACATTTGTAATATAGATCATTCCTCATACAGAATACATCAATAGTCCAGGGGTTAAACCTAAGACTTAAGTATGATAAAGGTGCATTGCAGTAAATGTTTGTAGGCAATATAAAGATAAACAAGGAATGTCCAATGCGTTACCAATGTGGATAGATTTCATGTTTATCATTTATAACACGTACGTGTATACAGACAAACGGGTGCTTCCTTGTTTCAGATTTTGAAACTGTAGATCACATGAATTTGAGTTGATCATACATCACATGAATTTGAGATGATCATGTATATTGATAATTGTAAACAAACCACACATTTGCCACTGTATTATTATTGTACCGGTTCTTCTTAGATTTATCATGTTGAAATTGCAAAATGATGTTTGTTTATTATATAAACAGTATTTATATAAAAATATCAAATTTAGTCCAGTATAGAAGACTGAGGGAGCAGTGAGTGGATCATATTTCAAAATTCAATATATTTAAATGACATGAGTGGTTTGAAATTCATTGTAAATAATTATTGTGTGTACATGTTCATAGTAGTCTCTGACAATTTTGACTTTTCTACGCATGGCATTGTTATTTATTATTGATAAGGACTACCAGGGTTTTCTTTTCTTAAAACACACTGTCTTCATCAAGACACCACGTATGGAAACGTGGCTCCATCGTAAATGGAGTGTCTACAATAGAATTTGCAGCAACTCTGCAGTTCTGCAGGTTAGAAGGTTCTAGGCACATTCTCCTTATTTTATCTTGATGTACATGGAGGATGAGCCGGACATGTTCATTCCTGTTAGGTGCCATATAACCTTTCCTTTGTTGGCGTGCCTTAACACCCCAATTCAATTCAATTAATCATTAATATTAATAATTAAAGCAAAAATGTGTTTGTGTATTTCTAACTGTTGATTATATTGCACCAATAATAAATTTATTAAACCTAGGCTATGGTACAATAATGAACAAAACATCGAAAACCTCCATTTATTTTACCTGTTATTTAAATATCTGGAAGCATGTTTAAAGTCAAAGTGATTCTGGATTATTATGCTGAGGTGATTCTTTTAATGGGTGTTAAATACTTACATATTGCCATGTGTTAAATACTTACATATTGCCATGTGTTAAATACTTACATATTGCCATGTGTTAAATACTTACATATTGCCATGTGTTCCTTTATTAAAGACCCATTTCTAGAACATAAATTGAAATAAACTTAGTTCCTTATGCGGTACTACCTTGTTTATTGAAGCTGTCGTAAGGGTCTGATTGAATGATGAAATCCAACTTAGGAGACATAAGACAAAAAAAAGAGAAAAAAGAAAGAAAACTTTAAATATAAGTTGTTCTAAGTGTATTTCATTTCACCATATTTGCAAGCAATGTAAGTGTATTTCATTTCACCATATTTGCAAGCAATGTTTAACAAACATTACACTGGCAGAGGATCCAGGGGCTGAGATGCATCCTGCGATTTCTTTTACCCACTCCCTTTATACCTTAAGAGAGCAAGGCTAGGTTAGCTGTTACCATCCGTTGGGTTGTTGTTTCTTGTTGTATGAGGCAATTGCTCTTCTTAAAGCAATAGATAAATTATATACTTTGGGAGTGTGGGAGGTGAATAATATGAAGTGTAGGAACACTGATCAAACTTAGTCTCCCATACTGACCCCTTGTTGGGGGTGACAGCTTCATATTAACATATTTCTTACCCATATTGCCCTGCAATGATTGAGTCAAAATTGTCAGTTTCTTTTCTTATATAAATATATATATAAATTGTTAATATTTTAGATGTAAAAACATGTAAATTAGTTAAAACTTTTATTCTAATGTTATGCATGCGTCTGTATGATTGAATTTTAGAACATTTAACCTTGTATCTACGTTAAATTTTTGAGTGATTTCAATTCACCCAATGAACTTATTTGGGATTGCTTGGACATTTTGTTTAAAGGGACATGTGGCAATCATGGCAATTGTTGTACAAAGCATTTTGGGGAAGTCATAAATACCCTTACAAAATATATATATTAGAATTTTAAAAGGAAACATCAATATATGCAGTTAATATATACTACCGGGTAGTATATTTTTTATTTTATATATATACTTTTTGATTCTAAGTTATTTCGTGAAAATGTGTGCATATTTGGGTTTATAGCAAGACAATAGGAAGGCACTTTTAAGATGTGTGGTCTTGTTTTGATGCATGAAAATGCAAAAGAATATCCACAACCATGCCATGTGTCCCTTTAATGCAAATAAGATATTTATCAGGTAAAATAGCAGATCTGTTGATTACAAATATTTGATTATTTCTGGATTTGATCTGGAAGTGATTTTTTTAAATTTCAGAACTTAATAATATTCTTCAATTAAAAATTATTTGAACATACATCTTTTTATGCAAAACATAACATTCTTACTGCACATGCTTTAATAAATTTGTCATCTTTGACACTATTTAATGCAGATATGTTTTCTTTTTCCCGATTAGAAAACGTGTTTTTACATTGTAATCCACATTTTTAACAACTTTATATAAGGAGTTTGTTTTTTTCCCCTTCCTTTTATTGCACTACTCTGTTGTTAATGGGATTTTTTTAGAATTGAAAACCACACTTACTGCAAGGTTAACATATTTATACATAAATCAATAGGCAATGGCATATTTCTTACCTTGGAATACCCTGGGAACAAACAGCAATGGTCCATATTCAAATGGTATTAATACAATAGTAGAGGAATACATTTCTTTGAGGTCTTCTAATTTTTGGTTTTCGATTAGTGATGGTTCCTATGTAAACTTGTTGTCTTTAATGGTCAATATAGTATGTATGACCCCTGCATTGTTTCAGGTGCCATCTCGCTCATATCACTAGAGCAGTGGGAGAAGGTTCTAGGCCCATTCTCCATATTTTAACTCTATGTACATGGAGAATGAGCCTGGCATGTTCATTCCTGTTAGGCGCCATATAACCTTTCATGTGTTGGTGCGCCTTAAAACCCCGATTCAATTCAATTCCAGCGTAAATTGAGTTTCTACAATAGAATTTGCAGCAACTCTGCAGGTAGGTTCTAGGCCCATTCTCCATATTTTATCTCGATGTACATGGCATGTTCATTCCTGTTAGGCGCCATATAACCTTTCATGTGTTGGTGCGCCTTAAAAGCCCAATTCAGTTAGTACGTTTGAATGGTATTAATAAAACAGCAGAGTAATACATCTTAAGGTTTTCTAATTTCTTGATTAGGGATGCTTCCTATGTAAACATAATGATATTAAAATTTACAAACAGTTACAGAGTAATCCTTTGAGGTCTTCTAATATTGTTCTTCGATTATTTGACGCTCTCTATGTACACTTCTTGTATATGTCTTAATTTATAACTACATGATAATATGCAGTTGCTGTGTTTAATATTTTGTAAATTTTTCGTCTTCCTTTGATAAAGTCAAAATCTTGTAAACGTGTAGAAAATGCTTCCTAATCAAAGCTTCTGATGACAAACAACAAAAAATGAAAAGAAATGAACCAAAATATATAAAACAAACACTTTGTTTTCTGTTACTTGTCTAAGAATTTTATATGTAAAGAAATGCAGGAAAACTCTAAATGTTATTTCCTCAACTTTAGAGGTGTATTTATATTACATACATAGAGAAAACAAAGGACATATAAACATATACCATACATAGATACCATTTGGAACTGAAGTAACAAAACCACACACACTTTCATCTTAAAATATTAATATGAAATAAAAATATAAAAAAACATCCATTGGAAGGTTGATTATATGTCTTCCTTATATATAATATTTTCACATTAATATTGACTTCAGATAGTTCGAATCCCACAGGGAGCTCGACTTATGAGGAAGTGTCGATTCTTACAGATGACGGGAGGTGTACAGTACTGGTTCTACCCAGGAAAAGTGAGTGGTCTGCGTCCACCTCAAAAAAAATTTACCATCATATATTACCTTACATGTGTTGATTATGACCTAAAACACCATACAAAACAAATTTGACCTCAGAAGACCTTCTGACCATAATGATCATAACTTGTTACAGGAATCACTGAGCCTTATTTATTTGACCTGACATAAGCTGAAAGTATTGTTTAACTGTAGATGGTATTCTTTGATAACAATGGCAGCTTTGTTTTATGACTTTTACATATGTAAATATAATTTATTCCATGTATAAACGAAGCTGATTTGTTTTTTAGTATGAATTTTAACAAAAGAAAATAAATGCTTTCACCGTTTCTTTTCTTTCATATTTTCATGTGGAAGCAATGTTTATAGAATATAAATAATTATTTTAGGGTGTAATTATACTAATCTTTTAAAATTGTTATTTCACGAATCAGTAATATTTGTGTATACATATTCATTAATAAAGATTTTAATAGTTAGTTGCTTATACGGATATCTACTTTAAATGAATTGTGTTTCCAAGATTCAAATATCTTTTAACTACCTAGCTCCAACATATATGTTGCTGTGGGGAGGGAAATCATGTTAAAATCTATTTTTTTATTTTAAAAAAATGAGTAAATTTTACAGTTAACGATTTTGATACAGTTAAATAAACTACTGCACCAGTATATATTACTGAGAACATAAATAATGGTATATTGAATCCTGAATGTTTGACTTTATTTAAAACTAAAAAACTAAACAAGTATTTGTTGGGTTATTTTCATGTTTATTATGGACTCTAAATTGAAGTATTATTTGTTATACATTATGTATTAACATTTGTTAATTTTTGTCATTTAACCAGTGTAAAACGAAAATGCATGTTAATTTTGATCAACATTTATGCCATAAAACAATTTTGTTCAGCATTGAACCATACTATAATAAAGCGTGTTTTTTTTGGATTAAAATCATAGCAAATTCATATCAACATATTTTATGAAGGCGAAGAAAGTCGGGTGTTCACTAGCTGTTTTATAAAAAAATAAACAAATGAATATTTATTGGCAATTTTGAAATGTTACTCGCTCCATGTATTATGTATATAACTATATATTACATGTCCTATGGCGATACGGTAAGATAGTTTTTATTTTTTAGTTGAGTAACAATACAAACATATACCCTCAGGAGTTTTGAAGCAACTAACATAATGTGTACGATTAACATAATAGTATAGTAATAACTATATATACATGTAATAGTAGAAATTAACACGGCATAAATATTACACAAACAAGAGCACATTGACAATCTGAAGGACAAATGCATGTTTCAGAAATGGCATACATAGTAAAACTAATGCTGTTATAAAAGATTCATGTTTTAAATCCGATGAAATAAAAGTCAATAAGATACGTAAGTTCTTAGAAAAAAATTAAGAACATTGTAAATTAAAATCTATAACCCCAATTCAATTCAATTAAAAAAACTCTCTTTCGAGGCATGTAGCACATGAAGCATTAAATGTAGCAAAAACAATAATATACAGTTATCACATGTGTGTTTGGGGAACAGTCAAAAGTGTTTTCCCGAGGTGGAGGGGATGGCAGTGTGAACTGTTCCCCGAGGCCGATAGGCCGAGGGAAACAGTTCACACTGACATCCCCCGACACCAAGGGAAAACAGTTTTGACTGTTCCCCAAACACATGTGATAACTGTTTTATTACCTGATTAATGTTACTGTACGAAACAGTGAAAATGAAAATTTGTTTTATAATGGGAACCTATGGTGAAAAAAGCAACATGACGTCACGCAAACGAAATTCCAGCACGTGAGGGAAACAGTCGAAACTAAAGCCCGGTAACAGTTCGTTTTCACAGGGAACAGTCTTTTCCTTAGTGAATTAGCAAGAAATGACGATATAGCATTTATATAGGAGATCAGGTAATAAAAGCGACTAAGAGACAAAGGGATGTTCCCACATCAGCAACAATACTGACGTCCAATTAATTGAAAATACAATCAAGAATAAGGCTGTATACTCATTCTGCTTGATGAACATTTCTGTATATATTCTGAATTTGAAATTCATTGTATTTATCATAGTAAACGGTATCTATATATATCATAGAGAACACTTGGAGAAAAAATAATGGTTTTGTTTTATGGTGAAAAATAGAGAAACATGATATGGAAAAATGAGTGTTTATTTGAAAATACATTGTAGAAAAACATGACTGATTGGTGGTTAAAATGTGAAAAGACATAGTATATATGTTGTAATGTGTATATTGTATAGTAGATTATTCATGAATTATTGTTATATATCTGTTTCTTAGAAAATTATTCATCTTAAACATTTTTTACAAGTTACATATATTTCTATTTTTTCTGTGTTGAATGTGTTTTAGTGCTCCTGTGTGTTATATGTGTATTTCATGTTTATATACCTAATAGAAAGTTTTGGATATTGAGGTATCTAGCTCACTTTTATTCTTGTCCCACTGTTTTGTACACTTGATTAAATCTTCAGAATGCAACTTTTTTGGGCTTTCTTTGCTAGATTGAAAAATGTCATATTATTAGCAATTTCAAATGAAACTCTTTGCTTGATTCAAAGACTGCAACTTGTCAGCAATTTCAAATGAAACTCTTTGCTCGATTGAAAAAATGCAACTTGTCGACAATTTCAAATGAAATCTTTGCTAGGTTCAAAGACTTCATTTTATCGACAATTTCAAATGAAACTCTTTGCTAGATTCAAAGACTGGAAATTATTGACCATTTCAAATACAACTGTTTGATAGACTGATTGTGAGTTGGCATGTATGGGTCAGATGGTATGTTTGAATGCCTTTGGAGAAGTAGATGCCTGAAGTGAAGTGAATGTGTCTTAGTATCCAAAGGAACTCTAAAATACCATCAAACTTATTTAAACCGCTCTAGACTGTGTTCAGCTTTGAAGCAACAGGTAACAAACATGTGCGAGCACTTGCGTCATTTGTCTTCAAAGTAAGACACTAATCTGAATAAAAATGGAGAAATAGAACTTGTCGATTGGCTTAAATTTCATGTCCTTTGAGGACTAATAAAAGTTACATATATATATATATGGGACATATTTGAGTATTGTTTCCTATATGTATAGTAAGACTCAATCAAGTGTGCCTAAACTTTCCAAGTTTGGATTTAGCCCAATAAAGTCTGTGCATAAATGTTCCAAACATAAGCTTAAGTACAGTATTATTAACTGTTTGAGAGATGTATATTATCACTCATAGTTGTTTAATATTACCTGACTGGGTAATAAACAAATCTCATCTTTCCTGAAAAAGGACACTGTTTGGATTATATAGTCAGTGGTAAAGCGAACTTGTAACTAGAACTTGTAACTAACCCTTAACCCGCTACTTATATATAATGGACTGTTCTTTCTTTGAATTAAGACCATTCCATTTATGTGACAAACGGGTGTTTTAGGGAAAATGACTGATAAGCAGCTGAACATTGTAAACCCTGATCAGCCTGCGAGTTACTCGTATTATTCGCAGGCTGATCTGGGTTTACAATGGACGCAAAGGCTATTATAGTCAAGCTTAGTGGGTTAAGGGCTAATCCATACGTAAATTGTACATGTGTTCGCAGTAATCTCTGATTAGTGGAATCAGTAAAGTAATGATCACATGGTTATGTATAAGATATCTGTTATAAACAGTCTGTATTATATATACGTATACATATGTGTTATTGGCATAGGTGAGCTTAGTGTACTTCATATTCAGGACTTGTGTAGTGAATAATGGCATAACTGTTTTTAGAAATTGATTTTGCAGGACAAGTTTATTATATTAGTAACAATGGAATGTATGAACCTTGATGCGCCATATGTGACCAACATACATTATTACTAAACAATGCTACTCTTGACCTCCAAGTAAAAGTATTTTAATAAAATCCAAAAAATGCGTAAGCTGCAAACAATAGAAAGCCTTGACCTGTCATATTCGCCCTCTTATTGCATACCGATACAGGTACCGATAAATGAGGCATTCCCAATTGCAAAAAGCAAAAGTTCTGGTGTAAAAAATCTCCCAAATGAAATCAGTTTAAAGTTTGAAGGAGAAAAAAATTTTTTTTTTGCCTGAAGCTTTTCTTTTAAAGATCATCAGTTGTCATTAAACTGCTGCACTGCGCTTTTGTTTGATTGTAAAAATATTACACAACGCAAACTTTCCCAGTTAAATGGGTACCAGTACCATTTTCAAAAGGGTGAACAAAAATTGCTGCGATAAGAATAGTTTTTTTAAAGGAATACTATATCTAAAATACCCTATGACAAGAAACACAATTAAATTGTGCTTTCACCCATGTTCTTATATGGATATTGTCTCCAGTAGTACTGACTGCAACCATTCAATAAGATGTTATGAACATTATTTTCTATAATGCATAGATGTAATAGAGCCCTTTTGTCAATATACTAACATTTGCTTCAGCATGTTCAATATGGTCCCACTAACATTCCATTTGGCAGTGTTTCAAAGATAATGATTAGTTTTAAAATCAAACTTCAGCATATCACATAGAGTATATTTCATAAACGACCACAGGGTTAGCTGAAGTGTGTGATGTTTTGGGCAGAAAATTCAGCAGAAAAAAGGGCCGACATTTGGTACACCTGGTCCGAGGAGCAACACAAATAGACATTAATAAAACTTTATGACATTTTTGTCAACCGGGTCACATATGGCGTAGACTAGGGCTGTCTTGATCGAGTGTTAAACAGAATTGTAGGCTGCGATTGTTTGTAGCAAGTAACTCGCATGTTCCATTGAACTGACGTTGGGTGGAAAAATGACTTAGAGTTTTGACTGAATTTGTGTTTATCTGATTTTGTGTCGAAGTGTGAATTGTTTGAGATGTGCATTATATAGATTATTTAAGATATAAACAAACAGTTGGCAACCTAGAATGTGTTGTGTTTTTATTCCCAGTTAAAGATAATTAAAAGGATATAAGCTTAAGGCTTCCACTATAATCTTTATCTTACAACATTATCAGAAAACGGCCCCTTTGAGTAACCTTAATCAAGGAATTGTATCACCTGGCTAAACAAGTAAATGTGAGAATAACAGGAACTGAAACCCACTAGTTTGACAAACTATTAAGGTCAAATTAACGTTACATAATAATTATGGTCTGATTTTACTAACAGTTAAACTCCTTAAAGACCTTGCTGAAACAAACATACCATTTGGTGAAAAATCAGCAGCCACTGAAGTTACATTGTTAAAACCCCTCCGAATTTCCGTTAATTACTGTTCATTTTTAGCTCTACTGATCAGCAAGATCACTCTACTGATCAGCAAGATCAGTAGAGCTTATGCCGTGGTGCGGTGTCCGTCGTCCGTCTGTCGGTCCGTAAACTTTTTTTGCAGCGACTACTTTGAAACAACTGGATGGATTTTCATGAAACTACAGGAATGTTGCCCATGATGTCTAGTTGATCTTAGCAAAAATTCACGTTGATGTGAAAATCCAAGATGGCCACCAAAGCTAAAAATAGATTTTTAAAAAACAAGTTTGAAGCGACTACTTCTTGAAAACAAAGTGATATTAATATGAGACTTTTTTCTAAAATGATCAGCATGACATGATGTAGGTCCTTGTCGAAAATCGTTTTTCATGAAACTTCACAGGAATGTTGCTCTCGATGTCTAATTTATCCTAGCAAGATCAGTAGAGCTTATGCCGTGGTGCGGTGTCCGTCGTCCGTCCGTCCGTAAACTTTTTTTTTGTAGCGACTACTCCTCTGAAACTACTGGATGGATTTTCATGAAACATTACAGAAATGATGCACATGAAGCTAGTTGATCCTAGCAAAAATTCATGTTGATGTGACATCCAAGATGGCCACCAAAGTTAAAAATAGATTTTGAAAAAAAAGTTTGTAGCAACTACTTCTTGAAAACTGTAAGTGATATTGATATGGGACTTTTTTTAGCTCTACTGGCCGAAGGCCAGCAGAGCTTATGGGATGGCGAGTTGTCCGTCGTCCGTCGTCCGTCGTCCGTCCGTCGTCCGTCCGTCGTCCGTCTGTTAACTTTTGCCTTGTGAACACTCTAGGGCCTTCATTATTAATCGAATCTTTACTAAACTTTGCCAGTGTCTTTATATCAATGAAAGCTCAGACAAGTTCGAAAACCAGTCGGATCGGATAAATTTCACCGGAGTTATGGCCCTTGTTTTGCTGAAAAATGCCATATTAAGCCTTGTGAACACTCTAGCACCTTCATTTATTATTTGATCTTTACCAAACTTGCACAGATTGTTAATATCAATGAAAGTTCGGACAAGTTTGAAAACCAGCCAAATCAAATCTGTAACACCGGAGTTATGGCCCTTGTTTTTCTGAAAATTGCCATTTTCTGCCTTGTGAACGCTCTAACACCTTCATTTATTATTTGATCATTACCAAACTTGTACAGATGGTTCATACCAATGATAGCTTCAACAAGTTCGAAAATCAGCTAAATTGGTTCAGTAACACTAGAGTTATGGCCCTTGTTTTTTCTGAAAAATGCCATTTTCTGCCTTGTGAACACTCTAGCACATTCATTTATTATTTGATCTTTACCAAACTTGCACAGATTGTTAATATCAATAAAGGCTCGAACAAGTTCGAAAACCAGCTAAATCGGATCAGTTACACCGGAGTTATGGCCCTTGTCTTTTCTGAAAAATGCTATTTTCTGCCTTGTGAACACTCTAGGGCCTTCAATATTAATCGGACCTTTACTTAACTTTGCCAGAGTCTTTATATCAATGAAAGCTCGGACAAGTTCGAAAACTGGCAAGATCAAAATAATTTCACCAGAGTTATGGCCCTTGTTTTGCTGAAAAATGCCATATTAAGCCTTGTGAACACTCTACCACATTCATTTATTATTTGATCTTTACCAAACTTGCACAGATTGTTAATATCAATGAAAGCTCGGACAAGTTTGAAAACCAGCTAGATCGGACCATTAACAGCGGAGTTATTGCCCTTGATTTAGTTAAAATTGCTATATTTGGTCTCATTAAGATGATAGGGCCTTCATCTTTCATCCAATCTTTAGCAAACTTTACCAGATTGTTCATATAAATGAGAGCTTAGGACAAGGTCGAAAACTAGCAGGATCGGACCATTAACAGCAGAGTAACGGCCCTTGATTTAGTTAAAAATGCTATATTTTGCCTCGTTAAGACGATAGGGCCTTTATCTTTCATTCGATCTTTACCAAACTTTACCAGATTGTTCATATAAATGAGAGCTTAGGACAAGGTCGAAAACTAGCAGGATCGGACCATTAACAGCAGAGTTACGGCCCTTGATTTAGTTAAAAATGCTATATTTTGCCTCGTTAATTCGATAGGGCCTTCAACTTTCATCTGATCATCATCTTTACAAAACTTTACCTGATTGTTTATATCAATGACAGATCAGACAATTTCGAAAACTAGCCAGATTGGACCAGTAACAGATGAGTTATGGTTCTTGTTTTAGTTGAAATTGCTATATTTTGCCTTGTTAATTCGATAGGGCCTTCAACTTTCATCTGATCTTTACAAAACTTTACCTGATTGTTTCTATCAATGACAGCTCAGACTATTTTGAAAACCAGCCAGATCGGACCAGTAACAGATGAGTTATGGCCCTTGATTTAGTTAAAAATGCTATACTTTGCCTCGTTAAGACGATAGGGCCTTCATTTTTCATGCGATCTTTATGAAACTTTACTAGATTGTTAACATCAATGACAGCTCGGTCAAGTTCGAAAACCATCCAGATCGGACCAGTAACAGTGGAGTTATGGCCCTTGATTTAGTAAAAAATCCTATATTTTGCCTCATTAAGACGATAAGGCCTTCATCTTTCATCCGATCTTTAAGAAACTTTACCAGATTGTTAATATCAATGAAAGCTTGGACAAGTTCGAAAAACATCCAGATTGGACCATTTACATCAGAGTCATGGCCCTTGATTTTCTGAAATATGCTATATCTTGGCCTCATTAAGACAGAGGGCCTTCATTTGGCCGGATTTCATTGAAACTTTGCAGGGATGATCAGTACCAAGCCTAGTTGTACATAGTCACCGTGATCCAGTTGAATGCTTTTGGCGGAGTTTTAGCCCTTTAAAGGTTTTAATACACAAACTTTGTTCTGACTAGTTCTCTTGAACCCCTGGCTGGATTAAACAAAACTTCTTAGGGATGATCAATTCTGTGTCTAGTTGTGCAAATCATCGCCGTGTTCCGGTTGAATGATTTTTGGCAGAGTTATGGCCCTTTAAAGGTTTTAATACACAATCTTTGTTCTGATGTACTTCTCCTGAACCCCTCGCTAGATTTCAATGAAAATTTGCAGGGATGATCAGCACCAAGCCTAGTTGCAGTTTACAGATATTTGGCGGAGTTATGGCCCTTTAAAGGATTTTGATACCACAATTTTTTTCTGGGCTAGTTCTCCTGAACCCCTGGCTGGATACAGACGAAACTTGACAAGAATGATCAGTATCAAGCCTAGTTGTGCATATCATCGCCATATTTCAGTTGAATGATTTTTGGCAGAGTTGTGACCCTTTAAATGTTTTAATACACAAACTTTGTCCAGCATTAGTCTCTTCTGAACTCTTTGCCAGATTTCAGCGAATCTTGGCATGGATGATCAGCACTTAGCCTAGTTGCACCTGTCATTGCCATGTTCTGGTTGAATGATTTTTGAAAGACTTATGGCCACTTATACATAAACTTTATCTTGAGCCAGTAGAGCGTCCACAGGCCCTCTTGGGCCTCTTGTTAAAATGATCAGCATGACATGATGTTGGTCCTTGTCGAAAATCGTTTTGATTTGATGTTAAAAATGGCTGCCAGCGACCATCTTTGTTTACATATAGTTATATAGTAAAAACTTGTAGCGACTACTCTGATGAAAGTACTTGAAAGATTTTCATGAAACTTCACAGGAAAGTTGCTCTTGATGTCTAGTTGATCCTAGCAAAATATCAGGCCGGCCGGAAATTCAATATGGCCACTAAAGCTAAAAATAGATTATTTTTTTGTAGCAACTACTTCCTGAAAACTATAAATGATATTGATATGGGACTTTTTCTAAAATGATCAGCATGACATGGTGTTGGTCCTTGTTGAAAATCAGTTTGATTCAACATTAAACATGGCTGCCAGTGGCCATCTTTGTTTACATAGTGTTATATAGTAAACATTTATAGTGACTACTCCTCTGAAACTAAGTGACAGATTTTCATGATGCTTCAAAGGAATGTTGCTCTTGATGTCTAGTTGACCCTAGCAAAATTTCAGGTAGGCTGGAAATTCATCATGGCCGCCACGGCTAAAAATAGATTTAAAAAAAACAAATTTGTAGCGACTACTTCTTGAAAACTATAAAATAGGACTTTTTCCAAAATGATCAGCATGACATGATGCTTGTCCTTGTTGAAAATCATTTTGATATGACGTTAAACATGGCCGCCAGCGGTCATCTTTGTTTACAATAGTTGTATAATAAAAACTTGTAGCGACTACTCCTGTGAAACTACTTGAAGGATTTTCATGAAACGAAGTGTTGCTCTTGATGCGTAGTTGATCCAGGTCAACCGGAAATTCAAGATGGCCACCACTGCTAAAAATAGATTTTTAAAAAAATTTGTAGCGACTTCTTCTTGAAAACTTTAAGTTAATATTCTAAAATGATCAGCATGACATGTTGTTCATTCTTGTCGAAAAATATTTTGATATGACATTAAACATGGCTGCCAGCGGCCATCTTTGTTTACATAAGTTATATAGTAAAAACTTGCTGCGACTACTACTCTGAAACTACATGACAGATTTTCATGAAATTTCACAAGAAGGTTGCACTTGATGTCTAGTTGATCGTAGCAAAATTTCAGCTCGGCCGGAAATTCAAGATGGCCACCACAGCTAAAAATAGATTTTAGCTCTACTGATTAAAGATCAGAGCTTATGCCGTGGTGCAGCGTCTGTCCGTCCATCCGTATTTTTAGCTCTACTGGCCGAAGGCCAGCAGAGCTTATGGGATGCCGAGTTGTCCGTCGTCGGCGTTAACTTTTGTCTCGTTAAGACAATAGGGCCTTCATTTTTCATCCGATCTTTACCATACTTTAACAGGTTGTTAATATCAATGAAAGGTCGGATGAGTTCGAAAACCAGCCAGATCGGACAGCGGAGTTATGGCCCTTGATTTAGTTAAAAATGCTGTATTGCTGTATTTTGCCTCGTTAAGACGATAGGGCCTTCATTTTTCATCCTATCTTTACCAAACTTTACCACATTGTTAATATCAATGAAAGCTCGGACAAGTTCGAAAACCAGCCTGATCGAACCAGTAACAGCGGAGTTATGGTCCTTGATTTAGTTAAAAATGCTATATTTTGCCTTGTTAAGACGATAGGGCCTTCGTTTTTCATCCTATCTTTACTAAACTTTACCACATTGTTAATATCAATTAAAGCTCGGACAAGTTCGAAAACCAGCAATATCGGACTTGTTACAGCGGAGTTATGGCACTTGATTTTGTTAAAAATGCTCTATTTTTAATCGTTAAGATGATAGGGGCTTCATTGTTCATCCGATCTTTACCAATCTTTATCAGATTGTTAATGTCGTTGCAAGCTCAAACAAGTTTGAAAACCAGCTATATCGGACCAGTAATGGCAGAGTTATGGCTCTTGATTTAGTTAAAAATGCTATATTTTGCCTCGTTAAGACGATAGTGGCTTCGTTGTTCATCCGATCTTTACCAAACTTTATCAGATTGTTAATATCAATAAAAGCTCAGACAAATTCGAAAACCAGCCATATCGGATTAGTAAAAGCGGAGTTATGGCCCTTGATTTAGTTAAAAATGCCATATTTTGCCTCGTTAAGACGATAGAGGCTTCATTTTTCATCCGATCTTTACCAAACTTTATCAGATTGTTAATATCAATGGAAGCTCGGACAAGTTCGAAAACCATTCATATCGGACCAGTAACAGCGGAGTTATGGCCCTTGATTTCAAAATGATATATTTTGCCTTGTTAAGATTTTTCGTTCAATCTTTACCAAACTTTATCAGATTGTTAATGTCTATAAAAGCTTGGTCAAGTTCGAAAACCAACCAGATCGAACCAGTAACAGTGGAGTTATGGCACTTGATTTTGTTAAAAATGCTATAATTTGCCTTGTCATACGATAGGGCCTTTATTTTATGACTTTCCTTTTTTTTTATAATGTTTTTTTTTTTTAATTTTTTTAATTTTTTTTTTAATACTTTATTTTTTATTTTTTTTAATACTTTTTTTTTTAAAATTATTGATTATTTTTTTACGGTAGGGCCTTCATTTTTCATCTGATATATACCAAACTTTGCCAGATTCTTTAGTTATGGCCTTTGAATTAGTTTAAAAGCTGTTATTTGCCCGAAAAGAGCCATGTTAGCCAGTAGAGCGTCCACAGGCCCTCTTGGGCCTCTTGCTTTTTTTTGTGGCAACTACTCCTCTGAAACCACTTGTCGTATTTTCATAAAACTTCACAGGAATGTTGTTCTTGATGTCTAGTTGATCCTAGCAGAAATTCAGGTCAGCCTGAAATTCAAGATGGCCGCCACGGCAAAAAATAGATTTTAAAAATGCGATCTTCTGAAAAACCATAAGATATATTGACTTGGAATTTTTACCAAAATGACTGGAACGAAATGTAGTTGGTCCTTACCAAAGTTCGTTTTGATTGGATGTCACCAGCGGCTATCTTTGTTTACATAGAGTTATATAGGAACATCTTGTGGCGACTACTCCTTTGAAACTACTTGATGACATTTTATGAAACTTGAAAGGAATATTGCTCTTAACAGAAGTTGGTCCTAGCAGAAATTCAGGTCGGCCGGAAATTCAAGATGGCCACCGAGGCTAAAAAGAGATTTTAAAAATGCGATTTTGTGGTGACTATTTCTCAAAAACCATAAGTGATATTGATTTGGAACCTTTACCAAAATGACTGGCACGACAAGTAGTTGGTCCTGACCAAAGTTCATTTTGACTGGAAGTCAAACATGGCCGCCACCGGCCATCTTTGTTTACATAGAGTTATATAGGAAAAACTTGTGGCGACTACTTCTCTGAAACTTCTTGACGGATTTTCATGAAACTTCTTAGGAATGTTGCTCTTGATGTCTAGTTGATCCTAGCAAAGAATCAGGTTGGCCGGAAATGCAAGATGGACACCACGTCTAAAAATAGATTAAAAAAACAAACAAGTTTGTAGCGACTACTTCTTTAAAACTATAACTGATATTGATATGGGACTTTTTCTAAAATTATCGGCATGACATGATGTTGATCCTTGTTGAAAATTATTTTGATTCGACATTAGTCGCCATCTTTGTTTACATAGAGTTATAAAATAAAAACTTGTAGCGACTACTTTTCTGAAACAACTTGAAGGATTTTCATGAAACTTCACAGGAACGTTGCTCCTGACGTCTTATTGATCCTAGCAAAATTTCAGGTCGGACAGAAATTCAAGATGGCCACCACGGCTAAAAATAGATTAAAAACAAGAAATATCACTAAGTGACCAATGCACCCGAAGTGTCCTTTGACCTCTATGTATGACCTTGACCTTTGGGCCATGGACCTGGATTTTGTGCACGACACGTCGTTTGGTTGTGGTGAGCACTTGTGCCAAGTTATTTGAAAATCCGTCCAGCCATGCAAAAGTTATTGACCGGACACGATTTGACCTTTGACCTCTAAGTGTGACCTTGACCTTGGGGCCACAGACCGGGATTTTGTTCGCGACACATCGTCTTGTTGTGGTGAGCACTTGTGCCAAGTTATTTGAAAATCCGTCCATGAATGCCAGAGTTATTGACCGGACACAATTTTACTTTTGACCTCCAAGTGTGACCTTGAAGTCCTGGGTTTTGCGCGAGACACATCGTCTTTTTATGGTGATCACTTGTGCCAAAAATCCCTGCAGGGGTTGTGACGTTACGGTCCGGACACGAAATTGCGTACCTGTTTTTGACCTATGCACTGCATGTGTGACCTTGACCTTTGAGGTACCGACCTGGGTTTTGCGCGCGACATATCATCTTGTTATGGTGATCACTCGTGCTAAGTTATTTAAAAATCCCTGCAGGGGTGGTGAAGTCATACGATAGGGCCGGACACGAAATTGCGTACCTGTTTTTGACCTATGAACTTCAAGTGTGACCTTGACCTTTGAGGTACGGACCTGGGTTTTGTGCGCGACACATCGTCTTGTTATGTTGATCCCTTGTGCCAAGTTATTTAAAAATCCCTGCAGGGGTTGTGACGTTACGGTCCGGACACAAAATTGCGTATCTGTTTTTTGACCTATGAACATCAAGTGTGACCTTGAATTTTGAGGTACGGACCTGGGTTTTGCGCGCGACACATCTTCTTGTTATGGTGATCACTTGTGCCAAGTTAATCAAAAATCCATGCAGGGGTTTTGAAGGTACAGTCCGGACACGAACTGCGGAATAACGGAATCCGGACAGACAGACAGACGGACGTAGCGATTACTATATGCCCTCTCCCACCACCCCCCCCACTCCGCACCCCCGAAAATAAAAACAAGTTTGTAGCGACTATTTCTTGAAAACTGTAAGTGATATTGATATGGGCTAAATGATCAGCATGGCATGATGTTGATCCTTGTCTAAACTCATTTAAGTCCAGACTCTATTATGCCCATCGCGTCAGGTATACCTTGACGTGTTCGTTGGCGGACGGACTATAAACCTTAGAATTACACACACACACGTCTAAACTCATTTTGATTTTACATTAAACATGGCTGCCAGCGGCCACCTTTGTTTACATTGAGTTACGTAGTAAACACTTGTAGCGACTACTCCTCTGAAACTACTTGACGGATTTTCATGAAACTTCACTGGCATATTGCTCAATATCTATTTGATCCTAGCAAAATTTCACGTCTGCCGGAATTCAAGATGGCCACCAGGGCTAAAAATACCTTAAAAAAGAAATTGAATCTACCGTTACTTTTTTTTTTTTCCTTAGCATTTTCCTTTTGCTGAAAGTTTATATGTTCTGTCTGTTATTTCTTGCTACACATGTAATGTTTTTGATGAAGTTCCCAGCTCTAGAATTTGAAAATATAATCGGCATTTTTATTTATTACAAACACTCTTTCCTAGGAGAAGACTTCTATAAGCAGTTTTCGTTCGTTCTAATCTTTTAAACCAACGGGAGGACTCCTGGGGATCTTTTCGGTCGTCTTACATGCTTATTATCAAATAGGGGCAAGTGTGGTCGGCTATATATGTCATGCTAATTTTCCCGTAAACATCATGTGTCTACATGATAAAACGATAACATATTCCTTGGTGTAGTGATAAAATGTAATGTTCAGTCTGACGAAAGTAGTAACATCCGACAGCTGAGCTCTCTAAAATGATTAACCTAACACATGAACATAAAAGTACTTATCAAAATATTCTACCATCGCAACAGACATATGGCAAAACAAGTGAATTTCTACTTATTCAAGTCAGAATAGTATTGACTCATTAGTAGGAACATTCAACACAATCGTTGTGAACGTTGCACAATGCGCATGTCCAGCCAGACCAATTTTTGGTAATTTACAGAAGATAAAAAATAAAAACACAATTGTATCAACTAAACTTTACATTATACTAAAGCACGTTTACAATTTAATAATTTAGCAAACCATATAACTAAATACCCTGACAACCCATACATACGCGGTAAAATCCAAGTTACACTAAAACAGTTCAATTAATGAAGCATTGTGAAGATCTTGGAAAGCTACCACCTGAATACAGTTCGAATGCCAAATCACAGAAAATAACGTTTAGAGATAACACGGATAACATTATCCTACTGAGGTAACATAAATAACATCAACTATAGAATTGTTGCAACCTAATAAGGCATATATTTGGGTCTCATCACAAATGAAATGTTACAATTTGGAGTTGATCTCAACTGTTTAACTTGATCCTTACTTCTGGTAAATCCCAAGTAGCTGGTCCACTGTACATTTAAGTGTCATTCACAAAAAAGGATCAAAACTAAACCCTTATAACTTCCGAGGGATATCAAGCTGTCTAGCGAAGCTTTATTCGTTCATTCTAAAGTCAAGACTTACTAATTATATTGAAAGTTGTGACATAAACAGTTTCAGAAGAAATCGCAGAACGACTGACAATGTATTTATTCTCACAACGGCTATCAATACATATCTATGCCAAATGAACAATTTTCTCATTTTAGCAAAGCAGTTGATCGTGTTTGGAGACAAGGCATTCTTTTAAAATTGCTTGGACATGTTATAGGATGAAAATTCTATATCTAAATCAAACATATGCATAAGAACACAAACGCAGCTCTGACTAACGGCATAACATCCTCTATTAAATCCCAATTACGTGTTAAACAGTGTGATAATCTAAGTCCATCATTATTCAATATATACATTAACGGCATTATATTCCCGCAAAAACTTTGCGATCCTGTAAAACTCTGTTCTGAACCTATATCACATCTTTTATGGGCTGATGACTTTTATTGTCTGATCTCAAGACATCGCTAGACCTTGTTTCAGAATACTGTCAAAACTGATAATTAACAGTTAATACATGTATTGACAAATCTAATAGAACGATAATCAAAAAAGGAAGACGTCCATCCACTGAACCCTCTTTTTGCATAGGAAATCAAAAGCTCGAGGCATACAAAGCATTTTGTTTTTAGTTTCTGAAAGGAAACTCGTCTAATTCCCCGTCATAGCCATCCCCCAGTAACAGCGTAAAACAGACATGTATTTTAAATCATTTTAATAAGTATAAACGCATTCAGAATATTCACATAACAAATACTATTGTTGCGTTATTTTTCTTTTTTTGAATTACCACAGAGCTTGTATGCCAATATTCGTATCATTCAATAATTAAGTAATTAGAAGCAGCACGTGGGTCATCAATGTGAATCATTGTATATTGTATATTATATATTATGCTTATGCCGGTATCTTCCTCTTGACGAAGTGAAATTCAAGAAGAGAGTTAACTTAGCAATCGTTGAGATACAAATGTTAAATGACAATAGTGAATACATATTAACATGTACACATATATTTGATAACAATACTGACAGTACTATAGCTGTTTTATATAATTGTTGCTATATTGTCACGCTTTGTACATTGCATTACAAACATATAAATACCTAGGATGTATACTCTAGGTATACTCAACTCAAGTGGTAATTTTACTGCTGTTAAAATACGATTTACAGTTGGCCACTAATCTTTCCTCTTGTATTGTGCGATGACAAGACATTCTGTGGACCCTATGATGACGTCTACCTAAAACCTCAAAGGACGGTAGCGTCTGATGGTTGTCTTACATCTTGTCTTGTCTCCCTTAGTGGTTTGTTCTGTTGTTGCTCTGTCTTCTGCCAAGTCATTAAGTTCATGCTTTGTGTTTTTTGTCTTTTATATGCCTATATACATGCTCATGTATGTGTTGTACTGATATTGCCTATTACTGTTGCTTGGTTTGTTAGAGCATATAACCAACCTGGCGGGAATATCTTTATATATTTACACTCTCCTGTTTAATTGGGAGGACAATAGCGTTAGAGTGCGGTTTGGTGCACCCTAGAACCTGGTTTAAATCACCAGCGACCTTTGTTGCCACTGACCGTTCCAAGGCGGTAGCCCTATTGTCAACCCTTTTGTGTTTGTGATTACATATTTTGCCTTTTATTTATCTTTATAATTGTTGATTGTTTCTACGCGTGATTTTGGTTGACTGTGGTCCTTGCATGCTACATTTCCTGACTTTTATATCTACTTTGTGTGACAAGCTACTGTATAAATTGCAGAGAACATTATCATTGAACTCACCACCACTACTACTCTAACAAACTGTTCGACACACGTATCAAGCATGTTGTCTTGTACAGTTGTGAACTATGGGGAGGTGATATAATAAATAGAATTATCGAAAATGATGATGAAAAGCATATGATTTATCAGAAAACGACATACATGAACAATTTACAAAAGATTTCTAAAACTAATTTACGCGCTAAGAAGAACAGTACAGTGTCGAGCAGAGATAGGACGATTCCACCTAACAGTAGACATTATTACCCATGTGAGTAAATACTGAAATAACATCGAAAACTTACCAAGAAACAGAACAATTCTCAGAGATGCCGTTAAAAGAACAATTCTCAGAGATGCCGTAAGGCTATCATGAGCAACAAAACAAATGTATCTGGGCACACATATGCACCAACAGAAAACATAACATGAAATCTGAACACGAATAAACAAGTTAACAAAATCAGAATGTAATACAATTAAATCAAGTCTACAACAAAACTACTTCGATATATTTAAAACGAAACTCTCAAGTTCTGAAAAACTCGTCTGCTACAAACACATTGACAGAAAATATAAAATAGCACCCTATTTAGTGACGTTTAAAAAGGAAATTTCCTCCAAGCTTTAACTAAACTAAGAATATCGGCCACTAAGATAGAATTGAAACTGGGAGATACAATAAAATCCCACTAGAAGAAAGTTTTGTAAACTATGTTCTAATAAGGTAGAGTATCAGCACCACTTTCTTATCATATTTCCATCTCTTAGATCTAGACGAGGTAATACCTACTACAAAATATTAAAAATGATCCCAAAATGGAATACTCTCGACGATGTAACTAAACTCGTCATAAAAATCAATCCACCAGAAAACATAGCAACAACATCTGCTCAATTACGCTACGACTTTATATATATCAGAAACAAATGCATTCAAAGAGATTCTTCTTCCAGAGAGTTAACACAACCCTCTCAAGTATATAGTCATTACTAGTTGCCGTGCACTAAATTGCATCGCCTGGTCTAATTTAACAAGGACTCTGCCGGGAAGAGTGGACTATTTCGCTCTTCTCAGCTTCGGTTGCTTAGTTTATGTTTGTTTGTTTTTGTTTTTTAACTTTTGCATTATATATTTGCAGTGGTATGTACTTTTTTTCTAAACTAAGGCAAGTCTATAAAAAGAATATGAAAAGGGAAATGTGGAATCGTTGAACACGATAATTATAAAAAATATTGCTGCCTCGGTTTGCTTAAGGCTGTTCAAGAACGGTAGTGAAAAATGCTTGCGCCCTCTAGCCCTGGGTTGAGCAGAACTGAATATTTAAAGTATCAATAATACGAACATTTTAGCCATCCCGAAGATGTTATGCATATGACAGTGAATATGGAACCTTCGATGTGGTATTTCCATACCATTCCATGGCCAGTGACGTATGGTACCAGTTTCTAACAGAATGCTTTGCTCTTAAAGAGAAAACAATGGGCGAAATAAACACAACTGAATTGAGTTGCAAGCAGAGGTTATCAAGCCTACGTATCACCAGTAACAGTCAAACTACTAAACTAAAAACACACAACATAAAAGGGTTATTAAAAAATACTCAGAGTATTTAAAGGCTGTAATAGTGCAACTACCTATTCGACATTTCAGTAAGAAAACGAAGTATTTGAGAATTCAACATCCATATATGTATATCAATTTTTTTTTATTAATCAAGGTACTAATTTCAACGCTTGTTAACTAACGAGGTATTAAATACATTCATATCAGACCTTTTCTGAAAGAGCATTACACAGCAAACAAATTATACATGTAAGTTCCATAGCAGCATATAAAGGCAAATGTGACAGACCAACGTTAAAGCTACTAAATGTCATTCAGTTTCATTGCATCACCACTCATAAATTAATCGCTGCTGATCCCAACTGAAAATGTAATACAGTACCTGTTTTCACATACACAGTTATTTATGTAATAAACATTTAAAATGTCATCACTTTTCGCAGATAAACTTCACGAAATAAAGTTGTTCATTTATATTATATGTGACATCGTCGAACAAATAGTTCTTCAAAGCAGTCAACCAAAGACAGTGCTCAACGCTCGGATCATCTGGTCGGTCCGTGAACTAGAGGTCACACTGGGTCATTGGCAACACGTCACCGGCAGATGTTGTTCATGCGTCGGGGGCGAAAAAGCTGGCGGGGTTGGTGTTACTTCCGTCAATCCAATAGTTAAATGTAGCCACTCCTAAAAATGAATAATACTATACTGTTATGGAGTAAGTATCTATTACGTGTTTACATTTATATGATGCATGAACATCGCTGACCATTTCCATAGATTCAGTTTTTGTCTGCTATTCAAAAAAGGTTAATAAGTAAAAATTCAAATATATAAAAACGAGATACATGTACCAAAACTTGAAGCATTCTTAATAAAGTTGAACAGAAAGATTAACATAGAAATGTACATTGCCCTTAAAATGATACTCTTAATCAAGTTAAAGAAACTTAGAGAAAACTATTAACAACACATGGCTTGGCCAACGGTGCTCTCTAGCAAACTCATTATCTCTTATCTTATATTATTCTCTTTTAATACTCATTTTTTCGTCTTTTCTATTGCAGCTCTTAACATAAATATAGATATAAAAATCGAACAGGAAAAACAGCATTCAAGGACGACAGTCAACCACAACACACGCAGAAACAAAGAACAACTTTAAAGATGAATAAAAGGCCAAATAAGACATCACAAACACGGGTTGACAGTAAAGTCATACAATATAGCTGATATTGTTTAAACATAGTAATATACAACTCATTACGTGGTCCCGTCTTAATTCCATTAAGCGATGAGAAAGCTTGTAATAACGGATATTTCGACAATAAAACATGTTTAAAACATTTTTGCTGAAAAAATTAGATAACCTGTTTAAAAAATGAGATATAGGGTCCTATAGAAACTACAGCGTCCGAACGCAATGACATCGTAGGTCAGTACTGTACTGCAAACAAGGACTTGATAATAAAATGAAAGAGACAAAAAACAACAGAAAGGGTGGTGAAGACAGGGTTACCGACTTGGAACGGTCAGTAGGCAATACGGCCTACTGGTTAGCTTGAATCGATTTTACATGTGCACAATCCTCGCTATTATCCTGTCTTCAGCGCCCAAATAGACAAGACAGTGTAAACAAAACTACATCCCATCAAAAGGAATTCTCTAACAATAAAGTCCACATCCAGAGAAACTAACTAAAGAAACACATACAAAATAATAAACATCTCAGGGTGTATCCAAAATCGTACTGAACAACCATAGTAGTTGCATCTAAAGAGAAAACCAATCTAGGGTACGACCAGAAAATTACATATTAATTATTTAATTTTACAAAATGCAAAAAAAGATTTTTATTTCATAACCCAGCCAACCCCGTTTTCGCTTCTTGGAGAAGGGGTTGGATGGGATATGAACGTTAATACTCGGGCCACGTAATGTGTTATGTTATGTGATGTTTGTGTATTAACTGAATTTCTTAAATGGAAGTTGTTTGCAAAACAAATGACACTGCTTATGCGCAGTGGTAACACAAAAGAAACAAAAGCAGGAGACCCAAGGGGGCCTGTGGGGTGGGACGGGGTTAATATGTGGCTGATTATTGAACTTTTTCAAGCTTTTATTAATATCAATTTGATAAATATCAGATAAAAATGAATTACTAGAACTTTAAGGAAGTAAAATAAAGCAATAACTCTAATGTAACTGTTAAGTAAAGACCAAATACAAAATAAAAGTCTTAGACTGTTCACAAAACACAATATGACATTTTTTTCACTAAAAAAGGGCCATAACTCTGGTGTTACCAATCCGATATAGCTGGCTTACAAACTTTCCCGAGGTTTGATTAATATCAAGCATCGGCTAAGTTTGGTAAAAATCAACTAGAGAATGAATTTGTAAGTGTTCATAAAACAGAATATGTCATTTTTCAATAAATCAAGGGCCATAACTCTGGTGTTACCCATCCGATATAGCTTGCTTTCAAATTTGTCCGAGCTTTCATTAGTATCATCCATCGGCTAAGTTTGGTAAAAATGAAATACAAAATGAATTTGCTAGTGTTCACAAAGCAGAATATGTCAGTTTTTTTAATAAATCAAAGACCATAACTCTGGTGTTACTAAAGTGATATTTTTGGTTTGAAGACTTTCCCGAGCTTTCATCAATATCAACATTCTGTCCAAGTTTGTTAACTATCAAATACAAACTAAAGGTGCTAGAGTTTCACAAGCCTGAATATGGCATTTTTCAATAAATCAAGAACCATAAAGTGGTGTTACTAATCCGATCTGACTGATCTTCAAACCTGTCCAAGCTTTTATTAATATCAATAATCTGGCCAAGTTTGGTAAATATCAAATGTGCTAGTGTGTTCACCAGGCTGAATATGGCATTTATCAATAATGCGAAGGGCATAACTCTAGTGTTCCTGGTCCGATACAGCTGTTTTTCTAACTTGTCCGAGATGTGATAAAAATAAACCATCTTACCATGTTTGGTAAAGATAAAATACAAAATGAAAGTACTAAAGCGTTCCCAATAATTAATATGGCATTTGCAGTAAACAAGGACCATAAATCTGCTGTAACGAGTCGATATACGAGGGTGCTTCAAAAAGTTCTGTCACTAGGCATATATCCTTTGAACTGGATATTACACTGAGATAAAGTAGTGTATTTATAGTACTACTGGGTTCGCTCTCTTAAATTCTACAACAAAAATGAAAAATTTCCGGTTATTTGTACCCCTGAATTACCTCCCCTACCACACCTTTTGGATAATGGCATCTCTGAAAATGTCCTTGTTACAAAACGTTGTAAAAAATATTTGAATAATTCTATGCTTTTAAATTTTCTTGTACGCCATCTGTTGTTATTCGCCTATAACCCGTGAAAATGATTGTCGAGAATTCGGAAAGGTCTTGCTGTAAACCAGATATGAGTGAATGCATATCCCTTAATTTTAGCGGAAATAACACTGATTTTCTTCATTTTGTTTACGGAAATGTTATAATATCTTTTAAATGTCGTAATTATTCTCATAGTATTAATATGTTTTCATATTTTTTTACAAATCCTAGTCCTTCAGTGTTTTAATTTCATATTCAACACATTATTGTAGAATTTTGCACAACGTTTAGTGAAAAAATATTGATCATCCAAAAACGCTATTTCAGAAGACTGCCCTTCCATTTAATGTCCATTTATCATTAAATTAATTTTACATGTTAGCTTAAAATGTTAATTTCTAAGACAATGCCTCTTCATGCTTAAATTCTGAATCTTGGTAATGTATGAGATATTTCAAAGGTCTTCGACAAGTACTTCAAGAGAAACAGGCATTTAAAAAAGTAACAGTTAACATACATGAAAAAAACTCAGGACGAAAATGCCTCAGTATGTATAAGTGATGTATATTAAACAAACGATACAGCATTCATTTTACCATCAGTGGAATTGTATTTAAACTCTCGTTCATTTGGAACTTATTGAATGACCCTCGTAGCTGGCTTTCTAAACTCGTCCGAGCTTTAATTAATATCAACAACCTGGCTAAGCATAAATATACTAAGAGCCATACCTCTGGTGTTACTAAATCGATCTAGCTGGTCTTCGAACTTATCCGAGCTTTGATTAATATCAACAATCGGACCAAGATTGGTAACAATCAAATATAAAATAAAGGTGCTTGAGTGTTCACAAGGCTGAATTTGACAGTTTGAAGTAAAGCACGAGCCACAACTCTAGTTATTCTTATCACATATAGCTGGATTTCAAATTATCGGAGCTTTTATTACTATAAAAAGCTGGCCCAGTTTGGTAAATGTCACATACAATATGAAGATGCTAGTGTTCACAATGACGAATGTGACATTTTTTAATTAATTCAAGAGGTCTAAAACTCTTGTGTTCCTGGTCTAATATAGCTGGTTTTCGATCTTCTTAGAGTTTTCATTAATATTAGAAACCTGGCTAAGTTTTATAAAGATCAAATATAAAATGAATGTGCTAGATTGTTTACAAGGTAGAACATATGTCATTTTAAAGAAAAATAAGGGTCATACCCTTGATGTTACTAATCCAATATGGCTGGTTTTGAAATTCATCCGGGCGCTTGATTATATATATAAGAATCCTGGCAAAGTTTAGTAAATATCCGATTAGTAAATAATGAAGACCCTATCGTGTTCACAAGGCAACAGTTAACAGACGACTCATGACGAACGGACAACGGAGATGCTTCGGCCAGTAGAGCTAACAACAACAACAGTTTATTGTCAACCGTACACATAATAAATGACCAAAAACCGCGGAGACATGAATCATGTTAGGTATTATAATGGTTCCAGTTCTCATTTTTCATGATCATGTGATGCCGTATATGAGTTAACGGACAGTTTTCATGTTATTGACACCTTCATTTGCTCTGTAAGAACTTCTTTTGCAAACTGTATTAACATATTGGTTTAAACATATTTTATTGCATTTTTTGAGTGTTTTTTCTAACAAAGTATGCACATGGGTCAGGACACAAGTTCTTACAACATTAGTTGGCTCTTCCCTAACATATTGACAGGTCTTCAATGTATCAATACGATTTGGAAGGAACTCTTTTTTCCTTAAGTATAACAACATTACATATTTCCCATTAATTCTGACTAGCCGCTCCATAAATCCCTCCTAGCAAGATTGTCATAAAGTATGTTAGAAAATTCGGCTGAGGAGCCTCTTATTTCCCTTCAGCCTTTTCTATTCTTTCCGCGTGTGGTTGCCGGGGTAGAATACAACCACCGCAAATCCCGCTAGAGGCAGAGGGGTACCTCCCCCACCCCTTTCATTTTGTCATTTTTTTGATCATGCTCATTCAAAGTTTTCTTCATGACACCGCGTATGCAAATATGAAAAAATGGGTCCATCGTAAATGGAGTGTCTACAACAGCATTTACAGCAACTTTGCAGTTCTGCAGGTTAGAAGGTTCTAGGCACATTCTCCATATGTAATCGCGATGTAATTGAAGAATGAGCCTGGCATGTTCATACCTGTTTCATGAATTTGTGCGCCGTTAAACTCCAATTCAATTAAATTTTCTATGCTTTATTATGTAAAACAAAACATTTCTTATTGCCACGGGAGCGACAAACGTACCCTAAATGTCTACTGAAATATACAAATGCAAAACGTGTGTTTTTTCTCGTTTTTTTGTTTGTTTTTATTTACAACGTAACACCAATAAACACTTTATCAGACTACAGCATAATGCGATATAAGACTGTGTGAAGAAAGTTTACTTCTTGGCATTTTATATATATATAAAAAGTAATTTTCATGCAGGCTGCAAAAACGATGTGTAAAATATATGCGTATTCAATACATATATTACGCCTTGAATCAGTCCGTGTTAAAAATGCCAATATGGAGAGTTGAAACTGTTTAGAAATATATTTCAACATGCGATAATATTGTTTCAGATGTTGATCATACTTACCAGGGCATTTGGTCAAATTCTGCGTAAGTCCATTTTTTTCCCTTGTTAAGCACTCTCACAAGACGGCCACCGTAGTACTACCATTGCAATAACTTGCAGTGGTGGCATGATCAACGTGTGGCATATCTGTAAAAAAACTGAAAACAAATTGATAATAGAATTCGTTTTGTTCAGCCTAAGTTGACAGTCTGACACTATACATCTGATATATTCCATCTACATATGTACATATGTTATAATCAAGTGACTAATAACTGTTGTTGTGATACTATCATTCACCATATCTTCAAAACTAACCGTTTTCATCTGTACGTTACTGTGGTGTTGTCTTATGATGCAATATGCATGTGTGAAGTTTCAATCCATTACCTGATGCAAGTTTACATAATAACTTTAACCAAGCTTAGATGTATAAAAAATTAAACCAAGCTTACATACAATGTACAAACCTTATCCAAGTTTTGGAAGTATTAAAGGGGCAGACAACACTGACAACGATCAGGAATACGGGAATACCGCAATATGAATAAAACCGATTCAACACTAAACGTTCTCGTTATAGGTTCGTGGATTTATGGGTATTATTCCATGAAAATACAGATTTGCACTTATTCCATTCCAATACTTGCGGTTTCATTCAGTTTCAATTACACTTTCATTATGCTCCGTAAAAAATCCCGGACGTAAATATCCCGGAAATATTACCGCATGCTACACTTCGGTAGACTGATCTAGGAAAATGTCATTTCAGCAAGTAAAACGGTTACCTTTTAACGTTGCAAAAAAGTGTTTATATCAGTCAAGTCTTATAGACTAGTTCATTAGGAATTGAAGTTGTAATGCATGCTTATCATCAGTTACATGATTCACAGTCTGCTAAACATAGACACATACAACACCCATATAAGGATCAGCTGCCGACGGCAGTTGAATAAATATTGAACAATATAAGCTTGGAGAAAAGAACACAAACAAAACAGAACAAAAGCAGACTCGGTTTGACTGAGTATGCATGTTCATGAAAGGTTATATAAGTTGAATGTCAGTTCTACGTTTAAATTAACCTATAAGGTGCTATCTAGAGTGCTCACAAGGGCAGAATCGGGCTAATCTTGTTCAGCTAAACAAGGACCGTAACTCGGGTGTTACTGCTTCGATCTGGCTGGTTTTCAAACTCGACGGAGCTGTCATTGATGTTAATAATCTATGACAGTTTGAGAAAACTCAAATAATAAAAGAAGGTGCTAGAGTGCTCACACGGGCAGAATCGGGCTTTTCTGTTTCAGCTAAACAAGGACCGTAACTCGGGTGTTACTGCTTCGATCTGGCTGGTTTTCGAACTCGCCCGAGCTGTCATTGATGTTAATAATCTGTGCCAGTTTGAGAAAACTCAAATAATAAATGAAGGTGCTATCTAGAGTGCTCACACGGGCAGAATCGGGCTATTCTTGTTCAGCTAAACAAGGACAGTAACTCGGGTGTTACTGCTTCGATCTGGCTGATTTTTGAACTCGACCGAGCTGTCATTAATGTTAATAATCTGTGCCAGTTTGAGAAAACTCAAATAATAAATGAAGGTGCTAGAGTGCTCAAACGGCAGAATCGGGCTTTTCTGTTTCAGCTAAACAAGGACCGTAACTCGAGTGTTACTGCTTCGATCTGACTGGTTTTCGAACTCGATCGAGCTGTCATTGATGTTAATAATCTATGCCAGTTTGAGAAAACTCAAATAATAAATGAAGGTGCTAGAGTGCTCACACGGGCAGAATCGGGCTTTTCTGTTTCAGCTAAACAAGGACCGTAACTCGTGTGTTACTGCTTTGATCTGGCTGGTTTTCGAACTAGACCGAGATGTCATTAATGTTAATAATCTCTGACAGTTTGAGAAAACTAAAATAATAAATGAAGGTGCTAGACTGCTCACACGGGCAGAATCGGGCTTTTCTGTTTCAGCTAAACAAGGACCGTAACTCGGGTATTACTGCTTTGATCTGGCTGGTTTTCGAACTCGACCGAGCTGTCATTGATGTTAATAATCTGTGCCAGTTTGAGAAAGTTCAAATATTAAATGAAGGTGCTATCTAGAGTGCTCACACGGGCAGAATCGGGCTATTCTTGTTCAGCTAAACAAGGACCGTAACTCGGGAGTTACTGCTTCGATCTGGCTGGTTTTCGAACTCGACCTAGCTGTCATTGATGTTAATAATCTATGCCAGTTTGAGAAAACTCAAACAATAATCGAAGGTGCTAGAGTGCTCACACGGGCAGAATCGGGCTTTTCTGTTTCAGCTAAACAAGGACCGTAACTCGGGTGTTACTGCTTCGAACTGGCTGGTTTCGAACTCGACCAAGCTGTCATTGATGTTAATAATCTATGCCAGTTTGAGAAAACTCAATTAATAAATGAAGGTGCTAGAGTGCTCACACTGGCAGAATCGGGCTTTTCTGTTTCAGCTAAACAAGGACCGTAACTCGGGTGTTACTGCTTCGATCTGGCTGGTTTTCGAACTCGACCGAGCTGTCATTGATGGTAATAATCTGTGCCAGTTTGAGAAAACACAAATAATAAATGAAGGTGCTATCTAGAGTGCTCACACGGGCAGAATCGTGTTATTCTTGTTCAGCTACACAAGGACCGTAACTCGGGTATTCCTGCTTCGATCTGGCTGGTTTTCGAACTCGACCGAGCTGTCATTGCTGTTAATAATCTGTGCCAGTTTGATAAAACTCAAATAATAAATGAAGGTGCTAGAGTGCTCACACGGGCAGTATCGGACTTTTTTGTTTCAGCTAAACAAGGGCCGTAAATTGGGTGTTACTGCTTCGATCTGGCTGGTTTTCGAACTCGACCGAGCTGTCATTGATGTTAATAATCTGTGCCAGTTTGAGAAAACTCAATTAATAAATGAAGGTGCTATCTAGAGTGCTCACACGGGCAGAATCAAACTATTCTTTTTCAGCTAAACAAGGACCGTAACTCGGGTGTTACTGCTTCGAACTGGCTGGTTTCGAACTCGACCAAGCTGTCATTGATGTTAATAATCTATGCCAGTTTGAGAAAACTCAACTAATAAATGAAGGTGCTAGAGTGCTCACACGGGCAGAATCGGGCTTTTCTTGTTCAGCTAAAAAAGGACCGTAACTTGGGTGTTACTGCTTCAATCTGGCTGGTTTTCGAACTCGACCGAGCTGTCATTGATGTTAATAATCTGTGCCAGTTTGAGAAAACTCAAATAATAAATGAAGGTGCTAGAGTTCTCACACGGGCAGAATCGGGCTTTTCTGTTTCAGCTAAACAAGGACCGTAACTCGGGTGTAACTGCTTCGATCTGGATGGTTTTCGAACTCGACCGAGCTGTCATTGATGTTAATAATCTGTGCCAGTTTGAGAAAACTCAAATAATAAATGAAGGTGCTATCTAGATTGCTCACACGGGCAGAATCAGGCTATTCTTATTCAGCGAAACAAGAACCGTAACTCGGGTGTTACTGCTTCGATCTGGCTGGTTTTCGAACTCTACCGAGCTGTCATTGATGTTAATAATCTGTGCCAGTTTGAGAAAACTCAAATAATAAATGAAGGTGCTATCTAGAGTGCTCACACGGGCAGAATCGGGCTATTCTTGTTCAGCTAAACAAGGACAGTAACTCGGGTGTTACTGCTTCGATCTGGCTGATTTTTGAACTCGACCGAGCTGTCATTAATGTTAATAATCTGTGCCAGTTTGAGAAAACTCAAATAATAAATGAAGGTGCTAGAGTGCTCAAACGGCAGAATCGGGCTTTTCTTGTTCAGCTAAAGACTCGGGTGTGACTGCTTCGATCTGGCTGGTTTTCGAACTCGACCAAGCTGTCTTTCATGTTAAAAATCTCTTCCAGTTTGAGAAAACTCAAATAATAAATGAAGGTGCTAGAGTGCTCACACGGTCAGAATCGGGCTTTTCTGTTTCAGCTTAACAAGGACAGTAACTTCGGTGTTACTGCTTCGATATGGCTGGTTTTCAAAAACTCGACCGAGCTGTTATTGATGTTAATAATCTGTGCCAGTTTGAGAAAACTCAAATAATAAATGAAGGTGCTATCTAGAGTGCTCACACGGGCAGAATCGGGCTATTCTTGTTCAGCTAAACAAGGACAGTAACTCGGGTGTTACTGCTTCGATCTGGCTGATTTTTGAACTCGACCGAGCTGTCATTAATGTTAATAATCTGTGCCAGTTTGAGAAAACTCAAATAATAAATGAAGGTGCTAGAGTGATCACACGGGCAGAATCGGGCTTTTCTTGTTCAGCTAAAGACTCGGGTGTGACTGCTTTGATCTGGCTGGTTTTCGAACTCGACCAAGCTGTCTTTCATGTTAAAAATCTCTTCCAGTTTGAGAAAACTCAAATAATAAATGAAGGTGCTAGAGTGCTCACACGGTCAGAATCGGGCTTTTCTGTTTCAGCTTAACAAGGACAGTAACTTCGGTGTTACTGCTTCGATATGGCTGGTTTTCAAAAACTCGACCGAGCTGTTATTGATGTTAATAATCTGTGCCAGTTTGAGAAAACTCAAATAATAAATGAAGGTGCTATCTAGAGTGCTCACACGGGCAGAATCGGGCTGTTCTTGTTCAGCTAAAGAAGGACCGTAACTCGGGTGTTTCTGCTTCGATCTGGCTGGTTTTCGAACTCGACCGAGCTGTCATTGATGTTAATAATCTGTGCCACTTTGAGAAAACTCAAATAATAAATGAAGTTGCTATCTAGAGTGCTCACACGGGCAGAATCGGGCTATTCTTGTTCATCTAAACAAGGACCGTAACTCGGGTGTTACTGCTTCGGACTGGCTGGTTTGGAACTCGACCAAGCTGTCATTGATGTTAATAATCTATGCCAGTTTGAGAAAACTCAACTAATAAATGTAGGTGCTAGAGTGCTCACACTGGCAGAATCGGGCTTTTCTGTTTCAGCTAAACAAGGACCGTATCTCGGGTGTTACTGCTTCGATCTGACTGGTTTTCGAACCCGATCGAGCTGTCATTGATGTTAATAATCTATGCCAGTTTGAGAAAACTCAAATAATAAATGAAGGTGCTAGAGTGCTCACACTGGCAGAATCGGGCTTTTCTGTTTCAGATAAACAAGGACCGTAACTCGGGTGTTACTGCTTCGATCTGGCTGGTTTTCGACCTTGACCGAGCTGTCATTAATGGTAATAATCTGTGCCAGTTTGAGAAAACTCAAATAATAAATGAAGGTGCTATCTAGAGTGCTCACACTGTCAGAATCGGGATTTTCTGTTTCAGCTAAACAAGGACCGTAACTCGGGTGTTAATTCTTCGATCTGGCTTGTTTTCGAACTCGACCGAGCTGACATTGATGTTAATAATCTGTGCCAGTTTGATAAAACTCAAATAATAAATGAAGGGGATATCTAGAGTGATCACACGGGCAGAATCGGGCTTTTCTTGTTCAGCTAAACAAGGACCGTAACTCGGGTGTTACTGCTTCGATCTGGCTGGTTTTCGAACTGGACCGAGCTGTCATTGATGTTAATAATCTGTGCCAGTTTGAGAAAACTCAAATAATAACTGATGGTGCTAGTGTGCTCACACGGGCAGAATCGGGCTTTTCTGTTTCAGCTAAACAAGGACGGTAAATTGGGTGTTACTGCTTCGATCTGGCTGGTTTATGAACTCGACCGAGCTGTCATTGATGTTAATAATCTGTGCCAGTTTGAGAAAACTCAAATAATAAATGAAGGTGCTATCTAGAGTGCTCACACGGGCAGAATCGGGCTGTTCTTGTTCAGCTAATGAAGGACCGTAACTCGGGTGTGACTGCTGCGATCTGGCTGGGTTTCGAACTCGACCAAGCTGTCTTTCATGTTAAAAATCTCTTCCAGTTTGAGAAAACTCGATAATAAATGAAGGTGCTAGAGTGCTCACACTGGCAGAATCGGGCTTTTCTGTTTCAGCTCAACAAGGACAGTAACTTCGGTGTTACTGCTTCGATCTGGCTGGTTTTCAAAAACTCGACCGAGCTGTTATTGATGTTAATAATCTGTGCCAGTTTGAGAAAACTCAAATAATAAATGAAGGTGCTATCTAGAGTGCTCACACGGGCAGAATCGGGCTTTTCTTGTTCAGCTAAACAAGGACCGTAACTCGGGTGTTACTGCTTCGGACTGGCTGGTTTGGAACTCGACCGAGCTGTCATTGATGTTAATAATCTATGCCAGTTTGAGAAAACTCAACTAATAAATTATTTTGGTGCTAGAGTGCTCACACTGGCAGAATCGGGCTTTTCTGTTTTAGCTAAACAAGGACCGTAACTCGGGTGTTACTGCTTCGATCTGGCTGGTTTTCGACCTCGACCGAGCTGTCATTGATGTTAATAATCTGTGCCAGTTTGAGAAAACTCAAATAATAAATGAAGGTGCTATCTAGAGTGCTGACACTGTCAGAATCGGGATTTTCTGTTTCAGCTAAACAAGGACCTTTACTCGGGTGTTACTGCTTCGATCTGGCTTGTTTTCGAACTCGACCGAGCTGACATTGATGTTAATAATCTGTGCCAGTTTGAGAAAACTCAAATAATAAATGAAGGTGCTAGAGTGCTCAAACAGGCAGAGTCGGGCTTTTCTGTTTCAGCTAAACAAGGACCGTAACTCGGGTGTTAATTATTCGATCTGGCTGGTTTTCGAACTCGACCGAGCTGTCATTGATGTTAATAATCTGTGCCAGTTTGATAAAACTCAAATAATAAATGAAGGGGATATCTAGAGTGATCACACGGGCAGAATCGGGCTTTTCTTGTTCAGCTAAACAAGGACCGTAACTCGGGTGTTACTTCTTCGATCTGGCTGGTTTTCGAACTGGACCGAGCTGTCATTGATGTTAATAATCTGTGCCAGTTTGAGAAAACTCAAATAATAAATGATGGTGCTAGTGTGCTCACACGGGCAGAATCGGGCTTTTCTGTTTCAGCTAAACAAGGACGGTAAATTGGGTGTTACTGCTTCGATCTGGCTGGTTTTCGAACTCGACCGAGCTGTCATTGATGTTAATAATCTGTGCCAGTTTGAGAAAACTCAAATAATAAATGAAGGTGCTATCTAGAGTGCTCACACGGTCAGAATCGGGCTGTTCTTGTTCAGCTAAAGAAGGACCGTAACTCGGGTGTGACTGCTGCGATCTGGCTGGGTTTCGAACTCGACCAAGCTGTCTTTCATGTTAAAAATCTCTTCCAGTTTGAGAAAACTCAAATAATAAATGAAGGTGCTAGAGTGCTCACACTGGCAGAATCGGGCTTTTCTGTTTCAGCTCAACAAGGACAGTAACTTCGATGTTACTGCTTCGATCTGGCTGGTTTTCAAAAACTCGACCGAGCTGTTATTGATGTTAATAATCTGTGCCAGTTTGAGAAAACTCAAATAATAAATGAAGGTGCTATCTAGAGTGCTCACACGGGCAGAATCGGGCTATTCTTGTTCAGCTAAACAAGGACCGTAACTCGGGTGTTACTGCTTCGGACTGGCTGGTTTGGAACTCGACCGAGCTGTCATTGATGTTAATAATCTATGCCAGTTTGAGAAAACTCAACTAATAAATTATGTAGGTGCTAGAGTGCTCACACTGGCAGAATCGGGCTTTTCTGTTTCAGCTAAACAAGGACCGTAACTCGGGTGTTACTGCTTCGATCTGACTGGTTTTCGAACTTGATCGAGCTGTCATTGATGTTAATAATCTATGCTAGTTTGAGAAAACTCAAATAATAAATGAAGGTGCTAGAGTGCTCTCACTGGCAGAATCGGGCTTTTCTGTTTTAGCTAAACAAGGACCGTAACTCGGGTGTTACTGCTTCGATCTGGCTGGTTTTCGACCTCGACCGAGCTGTCATTGATGTTAATAATCTGTGCCAGTTTGAGAAAACTCAAATAATAAATGAAGGTGCTATCTAGAGTGCTCACACGGGCAGAATCGGGCTTTTCTGTTTCAGCTAAACAAGGACCTTTACTCGGGTGTTACTGCGTCAATCTGGCTGGTTTTGGAACTCGACCGAGCTGTCATTGATGTTAATAATCTGTGCCAGTTTGAGAAAATTCAAATAATAAATGAAGGTGCTATCTAGTGTGCTCACACAGGCAGAATCGAGCTATTCTTGTTCAACTTAACAAAGACCGTTACTCGGGTGTTACTGCTTCGAACGGGGTGGTTTTCGAACTCGACCGAGCTGTCATTGATGTTAATAATCTATGCCAGTTTAAGAAAACTCAAATAATAAATGAAGGTGCTATCTAGAGTGTTCACACTGGCAGAATCGGGCTATTCCTGTTCAGATAAACATGGACCGTAACTCGGGTGTTACAGCTTCTATCTGGCTGGTTTTCGAACTCGACCGAGCTGTCATTGATGTTAATAATCTATGCCATTTTGAGAAAACTCAAATAATAAATGAAGGTGCTATAGTGCTCACAACGGCAGAATCGGGCTTTTCTGTTTTAGCTAAACAAGGACCGTAACTTGGGTGTTACTGCTTCGATCTGGCTGGTTTTCGAACTCGACCGAGCTGTCATTGATGTTAATAATCTGTGCTAGTTTGAGAAAACTCAAATAATAAATGAAGGTGCTATCTAGAGTCCTCACACGGGAAGAAGCGGTCTATTCTTGTTCAGCTAAACAAGGACCGTAACTCGGGTGTTACTGCTTCGATCTGGCTGGTTTTCGAACTCGACCGAGCTGTCATTGATGTTAATAATCTGTGCCAGTTTGTGAAACTCAAATAATAAATGAAGTTGCTAGAGTGCTCACACGGGCAGAATCGGGCTTTTCTGTTTCAGCTAAACAAGGACCGTAACTCGGGTGTTATTGCCTCGATCTGGCTGGTTTTCGAACTCGATCGAGCTGTCATTGATGTTAATAATCCGTGCCAGTTTGAGAAAACACAAATAATAAATGAAGTTGCTATCTAGAGTGCTCACACGGGCAAAATCGGGCTATTCTTGTTCAGCTAAACAAGGACCGTAACTCGGGTGTTACTGCTTCGATCTGGCTGGTTTTCGAATTCGACCGAGCTGTCATTGATGATAATAATCTGTGCCTGTTTGAGAAAACTCAAATAATAAATGAAGGTGCTATCTAGAGTGCTCACACGGGCAGAATCGGGCTTTTCTGTTTCAGCTCAACAAGGACAGTAACTTCGGTGTTACTGCTTCGATCTGGCTGGTTTTCAAAAACTCGACCGAGCTGTTATTGATGTTAATAATCTGTGCCAGTTTGAGAAAACTCAAATAATAAATGAAGGTGCTATCTAGAGTGCTCACACGGGCAGAATCGGGCTATTCTTGTTCAGCTAAACAAGGACCGTAACTCGGGTGTTACTGCTTCGGACTGGCTGGTTTGGAACTCGACCGAGCTGTCATTGATGTTAATAATCTATGCCAGTTTGAGAAAATTCAACTAATAAATTATGTAGGTGCTAGAGTGCTCACACTGGCAGAATCGGGCTTTTCTGTTTCAGCTAAACAAGGACCGTAACTCGAGTGTTACTGCTTCGATCTGACTGGTTTTCGAACTCGATCGAGCTGTCATTGATGTTAATAATCTATGCCAGTTTGAGAAAACTCAAATAATAAATGAAGGTGCTAGAGTGCTCTCACTGGCAGAATCGGGCTTTTCTGTTTCAGCTAAACAAGGACCGTAACTCGGGTGTTACTGCTTCGATCTGGCTGGTTTTCGACCTCGACCGAGCTGTCATTGATGTTAATAATCTGTGCCAGTTTGAGAAAACTCAAATAATAAATGAAGGTGCTATCTAGAGTGCTCACACGGGCAGAATCGGGCTTTTCTGTTTCAGCTAAACAAGGACCTTTACTCGGGTGTTACTACGTCGATCTGGCTGGTTTTGGAACTCGACCGAGCTGTCATTGATGTTAATAATCTGTGCCAGTTTGAGAAAATTCAAATAATAAATGAAGGTGCTATCTAGTGTGCTCACACAGGCAGAATCGAGCTATTCTTGTTCAGCTTAACAA
Organism: Cyrtodaria siliqua; assembly: GCA_037043455.1. Classification (NCBI taxonomy): domain Eukaryota; kingdom Metazoa; phylum Mollusca; class Bivalvia; order Adapedonta; family Hiatellidae; genus Cyrtodaria; species Cyrtodaria siliqua. Next base: position 68,808 of record JAWPHD010012259.1, read on the forward strand.
GGACCGTAACTCGGGTGTTACTGCTTCGAACGGGGTGGTTTTCGAACCCGACCGAGCTGTCATTGATGTTAATAATCTATGCCAGTTTAAGAAAACTCAAATAATAAATGAAGGTGCTATCTAGAGTGCTCACACGGTCAGAATCGGGCTATTCTTGTTCAGCTACACAAGGACCGTAACTCGGGTGTTACTGCTTCGATCTGGCTGGTTTTCGAACTCGACCGAGCTGTCATTGATGTTAATAATCTGTGCCTGTTTGAGAAAACTCAAATAATTAATGAAGGTGCTAGAGTGCTCACACTGGCAGTATCGGACTTTTCTGTTTCAGCCAAACAAGGGCCGTAACTCGGGTGTTACTGTTTCGATCTGGCTGGTTTTCGAACTCGACCGAGCTGTCATTGATGTTATTAATCTGTGCCACTTTGAGAAAACTCAAATAATAAATTAAGGTGCTATTTAGAGTGCTCACACGGGCAGAATCGGGCTATTCTTGTTTAGCTAAACAATGACCGTAACTCGGGTGTTCCTGCTTCGATCTGGCTGGTTTTCTAACTCGACCGAGCTGCCATTGATGTTAATAATCTGTGCCAGTTTGAGAAAACTCAAATAATAAATGAAGGTGCTATCTAGAGTGCTCACACAGGCAGAATCGGGCTGTTCTTGTTCAGCTAAAGAAGGACCGTAACTCGGGTGTGACTGCTGCGATCTGGCTGGGTTTCGAACTCGACCAAGATGTCTTTCATGTTAAAAATCTCTTCCAGTTTGAGAAAATTCAAATAATAAATGAAGGTGCTAGAGTGCTCACACTGGCAGAATCGGGCTTTTCTGTTTCAGCTTAACAAGGACAGTAACTTCGGTGTTACTGCTTCGATCTGGCTGGTTTTCAAAAACTCGACCGAGCTGTTATTGATGTTAATAATCTGTGCCAGTTTGAGAAAACTCAAATAATAAATGAAGGTGCTATCTATAGTGCTCACACGGGCAGAATCGGGCTATTCTTGTTCAGCTAAACAAGGACCGTAACTCGGGTGTTACTGCTTCGGACTGGCTGGTTTGGAACTCGACCGAGCTGTCATTGATGTTAATAATCTATGCCAGTTTGAGAAAATTCAACTAATAAATTATGTAGGTGCTAGAGTGCTCACACTGGCAGAATCGGGCTTTTCTGTTTCAGCTAAACAAGGACCGTAACTCGAGTGTTACTGCTTCGATCTGACTGGTTTTCGAACTCGATCGAGCTGTCATTGATGTTAATAATCTATGCTAGTTTGAGAAAACTCAAATAATAAATGAAGGTGCTAGAGTGCTCTCACTGGCAGAATCGGGCTTTTCTGTTTCAGCTAAACAAGGACCGTAACTCGGGTGTTACTGCTTCGATCTGGCTGGTTTTCGACCTCGACCGAGCTGTCATTGATGTTAGTAATCTGTGCCAGTTTGAGAAAACTCAAATAATAAATGAAGGTGCTATCTAGAGTGCTCACACGGGCAGAATCGGGCTTTTCTGTTACAGCTAAACAAGGACCTTTACTCGGGTGTTACTACGTCGATCTGGCTGGTTTTGGAACTCGACCGAGCTGTCATTGATGTTAATAATCTGTGCCAGTTTGAGAAAATTCAAATAATAAATGAAGGTGCTATCTAGTGTGCTCACACAGGCAGAATCGAGCTATTCTTGTTCAGCTTAACAAGGACCGTAACTCGGGTGTTACTGCTTCGAACGGGGTGGTTTTCGAACCCGACCGAGCTGTCATTGATGTTAATAATCTATGCCAGTTTAAGAAAACTCAAATAATAAATGAAGGTGCTATCTAGAGTGCTCACACGGGCAGAATCGGGCTATTCTTGTTCAGCTACACAAGGACCGTAACTCGGGTGTTACTGCTTCGATCTGGCTGGTTTTCGAACTCGACCGAGCTGTCATTGATGTTAATAATCTGTGCCTGTTTGAGAAAACTCAAATAATTAATGAAGGTGCTAGAGTGCTCACACTGGCAGTATCGGACTTTTCTGTTTCAGCCAAACAAGGGCCGTAACTCGGGTGTTACTGTTTCGATCTGGCTGGTTTTCGAACTCGACCGAGCTGTCATTGATGTTATTAATCTGTGCCACTTTGAGAAAACTCAAATAATAAATTAAGGTGCTATCTAGAGTGCTCACACGGGCAGAATCGGGCTATTCTTGTTTAGCTAAACAATGACCGTAACTCGGGTGTTCCTGCTTCGATCTGGCTGGTTTTCTAACTCGACCGAGCTGTCATTGATGTTAATAACCTGTGTCAGTTTGAGAAAACTCAAATAATAAATGAAGGTGCTATCTAGAGTGCTCACACGGTCAGAATCGGGATATTCTTGTTCAGCTAAACAAGGACCGTAACTCGGGTGTTACTGCTACGATCTGGCTAGTTTTCGAACTCGACCTAGCTGTTATTGATGTTAATAATCTGTGCCAGTTTGACAAAACTCAAATAATAAATGAAGGTGCTAGAGTGCTGACACGGGCAGAATCGGGTTTTTCTGTTTCAGCTAAGCAAGGACCGTAACTCGGGTGTTACTGCTTCGATCTGGCTGGTTTTCGAACTCGATCGGGCTGTCATTGATGTTAATAATCTATGCCAGTTTGATAAAACTCAAATAATAAACGAAGGTGCTAGAGTGCTCACACGGGCAGAATCGGGCTTTTCTGTTTCAGCTAAACAAGGACCGTAACTCGGCTGTTTCTGCTTTGATCTGGCTGGTTTTCGAACTCGACCGAGCTGTCATTGATGTTAACAATATATGTTAGTTTGAGAAAATTCAAATAATAAATGAAAGTACTATCTAGATTGCTCACAAGGGCAGAATCAGGCTATTCTTATTCAGCGAAACAAGAACCGTAACTCGGGTGTTACTGCTTCGATCTGGCTGGTTTTCGAACTCTACCGAGCTGTCATTGATGTTAATAATCTGTGCCAGTTTGAGAAAACTCAAATAATAAATATAGGTGCTAGTGTGCTCAAACGGGCAGAATAGGGCTTTTCTGTTTCAGCTAAACAAGGACCGTAACTCCGGCGTTACTGCTTCGATCTGGCTGGTTTTCGAACTCGACCGAGCTGTTATTGATGTTAATAATCTGTGCCAGTTTGAGAAAACTCAAATAATAAATGAAGGTGCTAGAGTGCTCACACGGGCAGAATCGGGCTTTTCTGTTTCAGCTAAACAAGGACCGTAACTCGGGTGTTACTGCTTCAATCTGGCTGATTTTAGAACTCGACCGAGCTGTTATTGATGTTAATAATCTGTGCTAGTTTGAGAAAATTCAAATAATAAATGAAGGTTCTATCTGGATTGCTCTCACTGGCAGAATCGGGCTTTTCTGTTTCATCTAAACAAGGACCGTAACTCGGGTGTTACTGCTTTGATCTGGCTGGTTTTCGAACTCGACCGAGCTGTCATTGATGTTAATAATCTATGCCAGTTTGAGAAAACTCAAATAACCAATGAAGGTGCTAGAGTGCTCACAGTGGCAGAATCGTGCTTTTCTGTTTCAGCTAAACAAGGACCGTAACTCGGGTGTTAATGCTTCGATCTGGCTGGTTTTTGAACTCGACCGAGCTGTCATTGATGTTAATAATCTGTGCCAGTTTGAGAAAACTCAAATAATAAATGAAGGTGCAATCTAGAGTGCTCACACGGGCATAATCCGGCTATTCTTGTTCAGCTAAACAAGGACCGTAACCCGGGTGTTACTGCTTCGATCTGGCTGGTTTCGAACTCGACCGAGCTGTCATTGATGTTAATAATCTATGCCAGTTTGAGAAAACTCAACTAATAAATGAAGGTGCTAGAGTGCTCACACGGGCAGAATCGGGCTTTTCTGTTTCAGCTAAACAAGGAGCGTAACTCGGGTGTTACTGCTTTGATCTGGCTGATTTTAGAGCTCGACCGAGCTGTCATTGATGTTAAAAATCTGTGCCAGTTTGAGAAAACTCAAATAATAAATGAAGGTGCTATCTAGAGTGCTCACACGGGCATAATCCGGCTATTCTTGTTCAGCTAAACAAGGACCGTAACCCGGGTGTTACTGCTTCGATCTGGCTGGTTTTCGATCTCTGCCGAGCTATCATTGATGTTAATAACCTTTGCCAGTTTGAGAAAACTCAAATAATAAATGAAGGTGCTAGAGTGCTCACATGGGCAGAATCGGGCTTTTCTGTTTCAGCTAAACAAGGACCGTAACTCGGGTGTTACTGCTCCGATCTGGCTGGTTTTCGAACTCGACCGAGATATCATTGATGTTAATAATCTGTGCCAGTTTGAGAAAAATCAAATTATAAATGAAGGTGCTATCTAGAGTGCTCACACGGGCAGAATCGGACTATTCTTGTTTAGCTAAACAAGGACCGTAACTCGGGTGTTACTGCTTCGATCTGGCTGGTTTTCGAACTCAACCGAGCTGTTATTGATGTTAATAATCTGTGCCAGTTTGACAAAAACTCAAATAATAAATGAAGGTGCTAGAGTGCTCACATGGGCAGAATCGGGCTTTTCTGTTTCAGCTAAACAAGGACCGTAACTCCGGTGTTACTGCTTCGATCTGGCTGGTTTTCGAACTCGACCGAGCTGTCATTTATTTTAATAATCTGTGCAAGTTTGAGAAAACTCAAATAATAAATGAAGGTGCAATCTAGAGTGCTCACACGGGCACACGGACCGTAACTCGGGTGTTACTGCTTCGATCTGGCAGGTTTTCGATCTCGACCGAGCTGTCATTGATGCTAATAATCGGTGCCAGTTTTAGAAAACTCAAATAATAAATGAAGGTGCTATCTAGGGTGATCACACGGGCAGAATCGGGCTATTCTTGTTCAGCTAAACAAGGACCGTAACTCGGATGTTACTGCTTCGATCTGGCTGGTTTTCGAACTCGACCGAGCTGTCATTGATGTTAATAATCTATGCCAGTTTGAGAAAACTCAAATAATAAATGAAGGTGCTATAGTGCTGACACGGTCAGAATCGTGCTTTTCTGTTTCAGCTAAACGAGGACAGTAACTCAGGTGTTAGTGCTTCGACCTGGCTGGTTTCAAACTCGTCCGAGCTGCCATAAATGTTAATAATCTGTGCCAGTTTGAGAAAACTCAAACAATAAATGAAGGTGCTAGAGTGCTCACACGGGCAGAATCGGGCTTTTCTGTTTCAGCTGAAGAAGGACCTTAAATCGGGTGTTACTGCTTCGATCTGGACTGGTTTTCGAACTCGACCGAGCTGTCATTGATGTTAATAATCTATGCCAGTTTGAGAAAACTCAAATAATAAATGAAGGTGCTAGAGTGCTCAAACGGGTAGAATCGGGCTTTTCTGTTTCAGCTAAACAAGGACCGTAACTCGGGTATTACTGCTTTGATCTGGCTGGTTTTCGAGCTCGCCGAGCTGTCATTGATGTTAATAATCTGTGCCAGTTTGAGAAAACTCAAATAATAAATAAAGGAGCTAGAGTGCTCACACGGGCAGAATCTGGCTTTTCTGTTTCAGCTAAACAAGGACCGTAACTCGGGTGTTACTGCTTCGATCTGGCTGGTTTTGGAACTCGACCGAGCTGTCATTGATGTTAATAATCTGTGCCAGTTTGAAAAAACTCAAATAATAAATTAAGGTGTTATCTAAAGAGCTCACACAGGCAGAAGCGGGCTTATAATTGTTCAGCTAAACAAGGAGCGTAACTCGGGTGTTACTGCTTCGATCTGGCCTGTTTTCGAACTCGACTGAGCGGTCATTGATGTTAATAATCTTTGCCAATTTGAGAAAACTCAAATAATAAATGAAGGTGCTAGAAAGCTCACACGGGCAGAATCGGGCTTTTCTATTTCTGATAAACAAGGACCGTAACTCGGGTGTTACTGCTTCGATCTCATTGGTTTGCGAACTCGACCGAGCTGTCATTGATGTTAATAATCTATGCCAGTTTGAGAAAACTCAAATAACCAATGAAGGTGCTAGAGTGCTCACAGTGGCAGAATCGTGCTTTTCTGTTTCAGCTAAACAAGGACCGTAACTCGGGTGTTAATGCTTCGATCTGGCTGGTTTTTGAACTCGACCGAGCTGTCATTGATGTTAATAATCTGTGCCAGTTTGAGAAAACTCAAATAATAAATGAAGGTGCAATCTAGAGTGCTCACACGGGCATAATCCGGCTATTCTTGTTCAGCTAAACAAGGACCGTAACCCGGGTGTTACTGCTTCGATCTGGCTGGTTTCGAACTCGACCGAGCTGTCATTGATGTTAATAATCTATGCCAGTTTGAGAAAACTCAACTAATAAATGAAGGTGCTAGAGTGCTCACACGGGCAGAATCGGGCTTTTCTGTTTCAGCTAAACAAGGAGCGTAACTCGGGTGTTACTGCTTTGATCTGGCTGATTTTAGAGCTCGACCGAGCTGTCATTGATGTTAAAAATCTGTGCCAGTTTGAGAAAACTCAAATAATAAATGAAGGTGCTATCTAGAGTGCTCACACGGGCATAATCCGGCTATTCTTGTTCAGCTAAACAAGGACCGTAACCCGGGTGTTACTGCTTCGATCTGGCTGGTTTTCGATCTCTGCCGAGCTATCATTGATGTTAATAACCTTTGCCAGTTTGAGAAAACTCAAATAATAAATGAAGGTGCTAGAGTGCTCACATGGGCAGAATCGGGCTTTTCTGTTTCAGCTAAACAAGGACCGTAACTCGGGTGTTACTGCTCCGATCTGGCTGGTTTTCGAACTCGACCGAGATATCATTGATGTTAATAATCTGTGCCAGTTTGAGAAAAATCAAATTATAAATGAAGGTGCTATCTAGAGTGCTCACACGGGCAGAATCGGACTATTCTTGTTTAGCTAAACAAGGACCGTAACTCGGGTGTTACTGCTTCGATCTGGCTGGTTTTCGAACTCAACCGAGCTGTTATTGATGTTAATAATCTGTGCCAGTTTGAGAAAACTCAAATAATAAATGAAGGTGCTAGAGTGCTCACATGGGCAGAATCGGGCTTTTCTGTTTCAGCTAAACAAGGACCGTAACTCCGGTGTTACTGCTTCGATCTGGCTGGTTTTCGAACTCGACCGAGCTGTCATTTATTTTAATAATCTGTGCAAGTTTGAGAAAACTCAAATAATAAATGAAGGTGCAATCTAGAGTGCTTACACGGGCACACGGACCGTAACTCGGGTGTTACTGCTTCGATCTGGCAGGTTTTCGATCTCGACCGAGCTGTCATTGATGCTAATAATCGGTGCCAGTTTTAGAAAACTCAAATAATAAATGAAGGTGCTATCTAGGGTGATCACACGGGCAGAATCGGGCTATTCTTGTTCAGCTAAACAAGGACCGTAACTCGGATGTTACTGCTTCGATCTGGCTGGTTTTCGAACTCGACCGAGCTGTCATTGATGTTAATAATCTATGCCAGTTTGAGAAAACTCAAATAATAAATGAAGGTGCTATAGTGCTGACACGGTCAGAATCGTGCTTTTCTGTTTCAGCTAAACGAGGACAGTAACTCAGGTGTTAGTGCTTCGACCTGGCTGGTTTCAAACTCGTCCGAGCTGCCATAAATGTTAATAATCTGTGCCAGTTTGAGAAAACTCAAACAATAAATGAAATTGCTAGAGTGCTCACACGGGCAGAATCGGGCTTTTCTGTTTCAGCTGAAGAAGGACCGTAAATCGGGTGTTACTGCTTCGATCTGGACTGGTTTTCGAACTCGACCGAGCTGTCATTGATGTTAATAATCTATGCCAGTTTGAGAAAACTCAAATAATAAATGAAGGTGCTAGAGTGCTCAAACGGGTAGAATCGGGCTTTTCTGTTTCAGCTAAACAAGGACCGTAACTCGGGTATTACTGCTTTGATCTGGCTGGTTTTCGAGCTCGCCGAGCTGTCATTGATGTTAATAATCTGTGCCAGTTTGAGAAAACTCAATAATAAATAAAGGTGCTAGAGTGCTCACACGGGCAGAATCTGGCTTTTCTGTTTCAGCTAAACAAGGACCGTAACTCGGGTGTTACTGCTTCGATCTGGCTGGTTTTGGAACTCGACCGAGCTGTCATTGATGTTAATAATCTGTGCCAGTTTGAAAAACTCAAATAATAAATTAAGGTGTTATCTAAAGAGCTCACACAGGCAGAAGCGGGCTTATAATTGTTCAGCTAAACAAGGAGCGTAACTCGGGTGTTACTGCTTCGATCTGGCCTGTTTTCGAACTCGACTGAGCGGTCATTGATGTTAATAATCTTTGCCAATTTGAGAAAACTCAAATAATAAATGAAGGTGCTAGAAAGCTCACACGGGCAGAATCGGGCTTTTCTATTTCTGATAACAAGGACCGTAACTCGGGTGTTACTGCTTCGATCTCATTGG